>PVKS010000658.1:0-121658 GCA_004027875.1 Aplodontia rufa | reverse complement strand
GGGGTTGTTTCCATAGTCTAGCAATGGTAAATTGTGCTGCAATGAACATCGATATTGCTGTGTCATTTTATTTTATTTTTACTTGTTTAGTTATTTTAAAGAGAGAGGGACAGAGAGAGATAGAGATAAGATAATCAGTTTTTATTTAGTTGTGTACATGGTGCTGGGGTTCAAACTTTCGGACTCATGTATGCAAGGCAAGCACCATAACCACTGAGCCACCGCTCCAGTCCCCCAGATTATCATTTTAACACCCAATCAGTATGATGTGGTGCATACTTATATTTGTATTAAATTTTTGAAATTTGGTGTACATTTTGAACTTTCATAGCACATCAGAACTCTGATTAGTCACTGTTCAAATGTTCCATTGCTTCTTGTATTCAAAGGTTACTGTACAGATAAGCTGATTTAAACCATGTTCCTCTGTAGTTTTTCAATATTTCAGAGCCTTTCTCTTATACTTATTTCTTATAATCTTTGCTGTAACTAGTAAAATAATTTTTCACTTTTCTAAATTAGTGTGGCATCATTTGCTATAAAATCTTTCCCCTACCTTTTTTCATGCTACCATCTTTGAAAACTCTAATATCTGTGGTCTTAGTATTTCTCAATGTCTTATCACATCTACTTCACATATGATCATCTTCATTCTTTGATTCTTATTATTGTGCCCAATGTCTTAGGTGACATCGGTATTTTCTCTGTGTATAATTCCTAGCATCCTGTTATTATCTACCCTCATACTCTTTCTCCTAGGAGAGGGGGTTAATCAGTTTTACAATTATTTCAAGAATGAGCATGTGGATTACTTAACTAAGCTGTGGAGCCTACCAGACCTCAGGAAAGCTAATCATTAATGCATGTGTCACATATTTATTAGACATCCATTATTTATTTATCATGCACTTTTCTAGGTGCTAAAGATAAAGTAATGGACAACCCCCATAGACCTCAGTCCATGTGAGGTCTATTTGCTACTGGGAAAACAGATGAGAAACAAGCCATTGTCATATGGAGTATGTCAGTTAATGATAAATGTCATGGATAAGATAAAGCACAGAAGGGGATGACCAGGTTTAGGAGTGGAGGTTGAAATTGTAGACAATGGCCACTGAAGGTCAACAGGGTAATGACATATTTGCAAAGCCTTGGAGGAAGTTAGGCACACAAGTACCAGAGGGAGAACTATTCCAGGTAGAAGAAACAGGAAGCACTAACTCCTCAAACCTATATTTTAGCTGTTGTTAATAAATGAAGCTATAGAAGAAAATCATCCAGAATTAAAAGTTGATCATTCATTTTCCCTCCAAAGTGAGGACTAATGGTAGCACTATAAAGACAGCAAATGGCAGAAGTCACTGGGCACAGCCTCATTTACAGCTGAGAAAACTGATACTCAGTTTATGATTTGCTCAAGAACACAGCCATAAAATGGGAGGTTTAACCCTGGACCCAAGTTCCATGACGCCAGGGCTGCATGTTTTATTGATGCTAAATAAAGGTGTGGTTACCATGGTAGAAGAGTAGTACTATAATATAGTTCTGATGACAACCATCCCCAAAATTAGCACAGATCCTATAGGTTAAGTGAAGAGTCCCCAATAAACCTCCCTCTCTTCAAGTTCAGATGCAAGCTTAGGGCCGCTCTGCCCACCTATATTTCTGACTGACCACAAATTCAGGGTTTACTACCTATATCAGGTTTGATGACTCACTAGAATGTCCCATAGAACTTAGGACAGCACTATGCTTATAGTTACATTTTTATTATAAAGGATGCAAATCAGAACCAACAAAATGAAGAGATATGTAGAGCCAAGTTTGGAAGAATCTTTAACATAGAATTTTCATGTGTTCTTCTTTTAGAACCAGGACAAATTGTCCTCTGGGAACATCAGGGTGTTTACCTCCCTTTCAAGGAACTCACCTGGGCCATAGTTTTTGTTGGGGTTTCATCATATCAGTATATAGGCGTGGTTGATTAAATCATTGGCTCTGTTATTAAACCTGGTCTTTATCCCTTCTTTGCTCTTCAGAATTTGGCTGATATAACCTAGTTCAAAGTTCCAACTCTCTAATTACATAGTTTTTCTAGCTTGGCCAACCACTGACCTCAAAATATCTGATGGTCTTCAGGAGTTATTTAATTAGGATAAACAAGTGCATTCTGAGGACCTACATGAATAACAGAGACTTCTACTTTTAGGGGGTTGGAGAGAGTTAACTGACTCATATTAGGGATGTGCCGTACCATTAAGCTTCATCCCTAGCCCACAGAGAGACTTCTGTCACCTGGGAAATTCCAAAGCCTTAGAAGGTTCATTTTAGGAACCTGGGACAAAGATCAGGCACATTTTTAATTTACATTATAGAAATGTTAAAAAGCTGTTTGGCTTATTAATTCTATTATAACATAGCTAGTCCAGAGATAAGAAAGTAGTAACAAATTGAGGCAAAAAGACCTACCAAGAGAATTTCCATAAATTTCAAGTTTGTCTTTTTGTTAGATGAGCAGTTTTAGGGATATAAAAAAAAATGCTAAATGAAAACATATTTAACTCATATTTTTTCACCCAGGTCTTTTCTGGAGGACATGGCATTGTAGAAAGATTTAAATTGCTGAGGATAAAGTTGATGTCACCTACTCCTTAGCTTGAGGCTTTGGCAATTCCCCTTTCATTACCTCATAGACGAAAGAAGATCTTTGCTAATGAAGTTCTTTCTGGTGTCTCCTGGGCAGAGGGTAAATCTCACAACACATATTTGTTCAGTTGCTTACTATGTTTCCTCCACCATCTTCCATGATCCCTGTAGGATTTTTCAAGTTTAAACAAGCACTTACTTGTGTTTGATATCTAGTTAAAACAAGGAACTAAATAAACAGACAGCTTGTGTTGAAATAGAAGAAAAACATTGGACAGAGAACTAAGAAATATTCTTTGGTTTGAAGAACTTGAAATTTTCTTATTCTTTGTCACTTGCTATTGTTAATGCTAAAAATACACTAAAGGGGCTGGAGCAGTGTCTAGGTGGTTACAGCGTTTGCCAAGGACATGGGTTCGAACCCCAGTACCGCGTTTACAACCAAGTGTCAGACCAACAAAAGTCACATGAAAAACTAAATAAAATTGATTCTCTATTTCTGTCTGTCTCTGTCTCTCTCTCTTTCTGTTCCTCTTTCTTTAGTATATATATTCAAGTATGTTTTTAAATTTATTCAAGTATTTTTTTTCAGCAAAATGTTGTTGAGTATTAAACATATGAAGGGCACTGTACCCTTCAGGGTATTAAACATGACCAGGACTCATCTGTCTTTAGATCTGCAACTAGATGATTACAATACAGTATGGTAAATTTTGTTGAGATAGTTATTTGTTATGTATTATGTAAGCACAGAGGAGGAGATCTTACATGCCCCCCCCCCCAGGAAGTAGAGATGCAAGGGTCAAGGGGAAGTTTCTTGGAGGAATCAATATCTGAAGTAAGTGTTTCAGACTGAATACACATTTGCCTGGGAAAGTGTGTAGCCAAAGACTATTCCAGGCAGTGTATGGATCATAAGCAAAGGCCAAGAGGGGACACATAGCATGCTGTGCTTGAGAAACAAAAGCAACTCTATGGAATATAAAGTCAGCTGTAAAAAAGGATCTGAAAAAATAAGGAGTGATCACATTATATGCCACATTAGTAGACCTTGTAGGTCTATTAAAAGAGGAGAACAAGGGCAGCAAGAAAGTACCATTCAAAACAAATTGCTCTCATTTGAGAATATGAATAGTGAGAACATTTTTTGTATACTTTGGAACAATGAGTAATCCTATTCAGGAGGATGTTGGAGATAGGAATGAAGAAACAAATAACAGAAAAACAAAGCTACATTAAAAGTAACAAGGTAAAGGCTATTCAAATGGAGCAACTTAGTGTAGGTAAAAGAAACCCACAGTTTATTGTGTAAATCTAAGATTTAGATATGGGCTATAATTTAATATTATGCAAAATAGAAAATTGCTTTATTGTGCAGAATAGAAATTGCTTAATGACTTGTTTAGATACCTGACACTATTCAAATATTTCCACATTTATAAGGGAAATGCATTGTACTTTAAATTGAATAGGGATTATTGGAAATATATATAGGTGGTATGCTTATGGGTATGAATGTGTATGTATGCGTCCATTCATTAAAATTTAGGCTCCCTGAGGGCAGAGTTGTCCCTTTCTTTATTCTGTTTCATTACTGTGTCCTCAGATCCTAGAAAAATGACTGGTATAGAGTAGTCTATCAATTAATTTTTGCTGGGTGGACTAAATACGATGAACCTAAGAGGTATATTCTGCTTAAACTGTATAAATGAAGAAGTTTAATAATAGATAATATGAATTTAGTATTGCAGATGAATTTCAAAATCAACAAAATGCCATGTTGATTTTACTCCGAGACTAGAGTTATGTTTAGAGAAAATGTTAGCATGGTTTCCATATAAGACAGAATTTATTTTTAGTTCAATTACGCAGAAGTGATCTCATTTTTTATTGTAGATTTCTCTGGGGAATCAACATGTTGATCATCCTGAACCCTTGTTCAGCTCCTCTGGGAAGAGAGATGTACTTAGTCATGTCTCTATATTGGATAAGACCTGGAAGGGAGGCGCCAAACTCAGTTTGTGTTGACTATATTCAAGAAAGAGGTTAGGTCACATCCTCAAAAGTTAGTTTCCTATAGAAACTCATGATGTACCCATAAGTCCAATATTAAGGAGGGAAATTAGACTAAAGGCTAAATAAAAGATGTCACACACAGGGAAATTGCTAATAAAAATGAATGTTGCCGCCTATAGGAATTTTGTTGTCCCTGGCTAGGTTCATTGCCATTAAACCATATTAATAATCTGGACTCTCCCCTGTGATTTTAGTTCCTTCAGCCAAATGGCTTGCTATTGCTTCTTTTGTTTCATATGATCCTTATACTTCTCAAGTCAGTGACAAAGAGACTCAACGTGGTGATCATATTCAACTAAGTGACCTGTTTGCTTGTGTTAGAGCCTTGTTTGAGTTGAATCACTTTTTTTAAAAGAGAGAAGGACAGTGAGAGAAAGAGAGAGAGACAGACAGAATTTTTTATTGAGTTTTTCACATGGTTCTCATTGCTCTGACACTTAGTTGTGTACATGGGTGCTGGGTTTGAACCCGTGTACTTGCGCATGCTATATGCCAGGCAAGTACCATAACCGCCAAGCCACCACTCCAGCCCTCAGTTGAATCACTTTCTAAAAGTTAAGATATTAAGATAGTTTTAGGTTCTGATGGTTCCTTTTTTAGGACAGGAGTTATTTCTTAGAAAGTTAAGTTTCCAATTCCAATTTATCACTTTTCTCAAATGACTAATGAAATAAAACACTTAGGCATTGGTAGATGTCTGGACCAATGTGGTGAGCATCTGTGACACTTTTTTTTGGTGGTGGTGGGGGCAATGGTAGCTCATAATTGAGATGCACTTAGTTCTTGGTTTGTATCACCTTTGACAAATTTACTTTCAACTAGGAATCTTCTGTTACCTCTTAACCTTATTAGGTTGAGTTAGTAAGACTAGGTCTTTGAGCACATTGGTGCACAGCTATAATCCTGTTGACTCTGGAGGCTGTGGCAGAAGGATCAAAATTCAAGATCAGCCCAGGTGACTTAGGGAGACACTGTCTCAAAATAAAAATTGAAAAGGACTGAGGATGTAGCTCAATGGTAGAGTGCCCCAGGTTCAGTCTCCAGTACTACACACACACATCCACACACACACACACACACTCTCTCTCTCTCTCTCTCTCACACACACACACATACACAGAATAGAATTCTGATGCTCTCATCTTGTAAACAATGAAATGTTTAGTGAATTTTCCTTGCTTATAATACTCTCATCTTACAAGATATGAATTATTTAGTGAATTTTGCTTGCTTATAAATATATGTATATATGTGTAAACATATATATACACACACATATATGTTTTAACAGTATTGAAAAAAATTTCACCTTTATTCTACTATCATCTTCATATTCAATGAATGAAATCTCCATAACTGTAATCAAACACATAAGAAAATCAACTTAAAGTCAGAAAGATTAATTTTAGCTCATGATTTCAGAGTTTTCAGTGCATGATAGCTTGGCCTTATTGCTTTGGGCTTGTGGCAGTACAGTAGTACCTCATGGTGAGAGGTCCTGGCAGAGGATGCTACTCACTTCATGATGGCTGGGAGGCAGAGAGAGAGAGAAAAAACAGAGAGAGGAGGACAGAGTTTCAGTATCCCAGCAAAGGCACAGCCCAGTGACCTACCTTCCTCTGACTAGGCTCCACCTCTTCCATGTTCTGTCACCTGCCAATGGTGGGGGTACATTTAAGATCCAAACCAAAACAAGCACAATAATGTTTAGCCACCAAACCATAGAAATTCACTGTTTTGTTTAGTATAAGAGGCCTTTATAATTTGACACATAACCCATAGTTTCTATAGAGGCCATGTAACAATTTAACAAAATACTTAATGGAGAAATCCAAAACTTCCCTGGTGATTTAGCAGAGTTAAGGGGAAAAAAATTTTGGATATAATGTTGGAAAAAATCAATGTTGGAAAAACCTAGATGCATAATGTTTCTTCTGTGTTATTTAATCTAATACTATCAGATTTCTAAATTCTGGTATTGAATTCATTTCCCCTCATCCCTTTTAGCCACTTTAGTTAAAAGAGGATTTATGCAATGGTTACTCTCACTGCTTTCCAAACCTAAGATAATCTTCCCAAACTCAAAAAAAGCAATCATGCCTATTATTTTGCTAAGCGATTTAAATTGTGATGGTGGAATTTAGTATCTCTGATGTTTAATAGATGACTACTATCTATCTCTCACTGTATTTCACTGTCAATCTTCCTCAGCAAGCATGCCCTAGTTTTCCTTTCTTCCTCATTCCACTCATTGCTTAATCACCTGCCAGAAAGATATTCTTTGTTATCTCTCTTCTGATAATTTCAAGGACATGAGGGGGCCTCCTAATCATGCAGTATTCATTCCTTTTCCTTGATGAAATCCTTGACATTGATGGTATTCAACCCTCTCAATGCTTCAGGTCATCTTACAGAATGGCTTGGTTGTCATTTAGTGCTTGCATTTCTCTCCCTTTCTTAAAGCTAGCAATTTTTAAGTAATTTTTTTAAAAGAGAGGGACAGTGAGAGAGAGAGAGAGAGAGAGAGAGAGAGAGAAAAAGACAGAGAGACAGAGAGAGACAATTTTTATTTATATTTTCATGTGGCTTTTGTTGCTCTGACACTGCATTGTGTATGTGGTGCTGGGGTTTGAACCTGCATACTTGTGCATGCCAGGCAAGTGCCATAACTGCAGAGCCACCACTCCAGCCCCAATTTTTAAGGAATTTTTAAAGTTCAATTCTTGGTCCCTTGTTTTTTCTGTTTTTGTTTTCTTTTATTCCATTTTTTTGTGAAGAGGCTTTAGTTCTGAACCTTTGACTTCCAATTGTCCATTTGAAGGTAATAAATCCAGAAAACAGAGCAGAACATTGTGTAGAGGCACCTGGGGGAGGAGTACATTGAATCTCAGGAAATACTTCAGCCTGTGCTTGCCTTATGTCTAAGTGCATCGTATGTTAGGAAATATTTTTCCTTGTGAAGGAGTTCAAGAGCCTAGGAATGAACCTGTACTTATGGTAGAGCTGGAAAAAGATCCCACCTAAGTCCATCTTCACTGCTCTAAATTAGGCTACACTCTGGGAGCTATAATTGGCATGCCAATTTTTTCCTTTGCTTTAGGTCTAGGAATCCTGTTCTCTGATAAATAGTGAGTGTGGCTAACAGCTTTCTAAATCACCTGTATGGTCAACATACAAGTCTGACTAGACCTCTTTATGATGAAAACAGAAGGAACTTTAAATTTGGGAACTATAAAATAGCAGTGAAGATTAAAGGAAAGAAGCATCAAGCCTAAAAATGAAAGGAAGAAGACATTTTAGAATATAATTTATTACAGAAAATGGAAAACTATCTAAAATAACTTTTAGTCATCTTCAATAGACTAAACACAGAGTCTTTTTTCTCTTTTTTAAGAGAGAGAGGGCATCACTTTTATTGAGTTTTTCATTTGACTTTCATTGCTCGGACTCTTCATTGTGTTGCATATGAACTCCCGTCCTCACACATGCCAGGTAAGCACCATAACTGTAGAGCTACCACTCCAGCCCGAGACAGACTCTTAATGAAAACAGTAGACCAAAGTAATGAATACTTTGGGGTAGAAAGAGACCCTGGATAGTAAAACATGGCCAGGAAAAAACAAATGAACACATGAAACGACCAGAGTAAAGTTTGCATGGATGTGTTTAAGAATTAATATTATAATAGAAAAATAGAGTCAATCATGAGTAGAATAATCCTTTGTTTTTCTTTTTAAAGAGAGAGGGAGAGAGAGAGAGAGAGGGAGGGAGAGAATCAATCAATTTTATTTAGTTTCTCACATGGCTTTTGTTGCTCCTACACTTAGTTGTATATGTGATGCTGGGGTGTGAATCCATATCCTCACGCATGCCAGGCAAGCCCTGTTAACAACTGAGCTACTGTGTCAGCCCCATGAATAGGATAATCTTGAAAAGGTCTTGTAGAACAGAGAGAAAAAGGACACTGAGATGAGAAAGGCAGATGAGCAGGTGGTAGAAGTGAAAGCTAGGATGAAAGGCCCACCTCTGTCAGCATCAGGGCAGATAAATATGGATAAGATAAGTTCCTATTCTACATGTCCCATCAGTCAGTTGTATAGATCTCAAGGAGCCTTCCTGAAAGCCAGGATTTGAGGTATACATAGAAGGGTGTGTTAGTCAGCTTTCTGGCTCTGTGACAGATACCTAAGATGATCAACTTAGAAGAGGAAAAGGTTCATTTTGGCTCACAGTTTCAAAGGTTTCCATCCATGGTCTCTTGGCCCTGTTGCTTTGGACCTGTGGTGGCATGGTACCTCCTGGTGGAAGTGTGTGGTAGAGATGGCTGCTCACCTCACATAGTCAGGAAGTTAAAAAAGAGAAGGTGGGGCAGGTGTCCCAACATCCCCGCCAGACCCCAGCAATTTAACTTCCTTCCACTAGGCCCACCTCAAAAGCTCCTATCACCTCCAGTAGTGCCACAGGATGGAGAACAAGCCCTCACCCCATGGGCCTCTGGGGGACATTTCAGATCCAAGTGATAGCAAATGGGTGATATTTGAGCAGGCAAATAAGGAGGAGGAAAGGCATTTTAGTAGAGTAGTAGCTTGAGTAAAGATAGGAAAAGTAGTGTAGGGTATTCATTTGTTATTCAAAAAATATTTTTCAAGGGTCTTTTATGTGTGAACCCCCAATATTGGCATGAGCAATGAACAGGACATTGCTTTTGTGGCGCTTAAAGAGGGAGGGAACCAGTCAGTACAAATGGGAATGTATGCACAAATAAGATAATTTCATATAGTGGTATGTCTTATGAAAGGACCAAATCAGATATGGGACAGAAACTTGGCTGGAGGAAACCAATCAAGATAGTGTGGTCAAAGAAGGCCTCTGCTCTGAAGTGGTGATATTTCACAGGATATGAATGATGAAATGAAATCAGCCATGAAGTCAGAAGAGCCTTTCAGAGAGAAGAAATGCAAATGCAATGGTGTGAGACTGGCGTGGTCCAGGAATGACCTGTCATCCCATCTATTTGATTAGAGCTGTAGCTGAACTTCTTTGGGCTGTTCCTGTTTTCATACAAAGATTAAAAGAAGTGTTTGGAGAGAGTACTGGTCTTGGAAGTCAGAAGTGGTTTGATTCTGTTCAGTTCTGCCAATAACCATCTTCAGGACTTTTGGCAAATTATTTTGCCTCTCCTGGCCTCAGTTCTCTGATCTGTGACATGAGGGTAATGGTCTATAGCTGTATGCTTGCACTTGGGTAAACATACCATCTGTCCCTGGGGATACACAGTGGTGTGCCAGGACAGATCTACTTAGAGCCACAGTGTAGACAGACACTTTGCAACTTCCTAAACTATTAAGTCAGGATTTGGGAAAAATCATATGTAAATACCACTTTTCATTATAATGCAAAGTTCCCTTGCATTTTTAAGATTAAAAAATCAAAAGCCAAGATAGTTCATGTTTTTGACAAGCCACTTCAGACACAATTTCCAAGCTTCTAAAAATGCTTCCCACATGAATTTTAGTGGAATTAAGTTTCAAAACTATTAACCAGGCAATCTCTAAGGTTTTTTTTCCCCACCCATGAATCAGTAATCCCATGATTCTTTTAAAGGCTCTCAATTCTGGGATTATTTATTGTTAACCTTTTTTCTTGTATGAACAAATGAATTATCTAGTGTAAATTGTTTTATGTTTCTTTAAATTCAAGGCAACTCCTTTTCAATTCAAAGAAAGGACTTTAAAACTAAAGGACTTCTAAGTGTCCTGGGGGGTACTAAACACCAAGTTCAGAGTTTTACATCTCTCACTAGTACATGCAGATCTAGTGTCACACAGAACTGAGATCAGAGGCCAGGCAGTGCCCCATACCACACATCTCTGGGAACTCAGCTCTTCTCTCTTCTCTGTGTAACCGTGTTTTGCAGCTTGTCTTCTGCGACAATCAGAAGATAATTGCCCCTAATTGTAGTGGGAGAAAAGATTTGTTCTCCAATCATGGACTAAAAAATGCTTTCTTCTCATAGGAGTCATGTGCTTCTGAGGCATTAGTATGCAGGTGAGTGAGCTGATCTTGATGAGAGCAAGCTGTCCAGACTCAGCCTTGGAAATGGGGACAGGACACTCACCTAAGAACAGGGGTGCTGGAGTGTAGAAACCTGAACTAACTCATGACTCCAGACTACTCATGTAAATAATCACAAGAAAGTCGAATAAGTAAATGGTAATTGTGGCTGTGGGAGTGATCTTAAGCATAGGGATATGTCTTTTTGATCTTATTCATCTTTAATCAATATCTGCTCAATTATGAGCTCAATGAGAGTGGGGACTCTACTTCTGCTTTGTTCACCATGCATTTCTAATGCTCAGCACATTGCCAGAACATGCTGCACATGTTTATTAAGATAATGTTTCTTGGTTCTAAAATCATTAATGATTTTTGAAAGGATAATAGGATAATAGAGGCCTGTGCACCAGTAGCTTGGTGACAGGCTAGAGTACTTGGATGGTTCCGTAAGGTAAGAAGTCTGAGGAGGTAAATCAGTTCCTGCTTCCTTGAAGGCTGAGAGCAGGAAATAAAAGACTTTTGATGTCAGAAAAGCTGTGAGCCCTTGATATAATATGACAAGTTGGAATAGTGTCTATGTCCTAGAAGGCTTTTTAGTCCAGGAGAATATTTAGCACAACACCTTACATGTAGTACACATTCCATATAAATAACTGATGAATGAATGAATGGTGAACTTTCTAATTAGACTTGGGAGAATATTATGATTAGATTAAGTGGTTCATATCCCACCGTGAATACATGCATTTATTTATTCTTTGCTTTTAGCGGTATGATTTATGATAGTATTAGTTTGTTGTTATTTTAATAGAGAGTGATATTTCTAATGGAAAAATGTAACCTAGTAAAATAAAATGTGCTTTGCCTCAGTATTCCTTGTCAAGCAAAAGTCAGCTTCTTTGGAGCACACAGGTATTGACCGTACAACTAACACAACTGCATCTTTAGTGTCTGAAAGGAAATCACATCAACATCTACTAACCACATGTGCAAACCCAACTGATGATTAAACTCATATAGAATTACTTTATTTGGGAAGGACTTGAAAGACTATCTAACCCAGTGAAAGATCCTCTAACCCAACTCCTGTTGTGTAGACTGCAAAGCATGAGACCAGAGAAGCAGGGCAAGGGCTAGCTGCTTCAGTGCTAATAGGCAGATGTGGGGGAACTTGAACTCAGATTCTTCAACTTAACTGCAGCCCTTCTACCATGTGAGGAGAGGCTAACTGAGAGCAGCTGGCCTACTTTACAAGTCTGATTTTGGAAAAAGGGGAAATGCTTCAACATATAGGCGTAGATAAAGTCTTCCATAGGATTCCTGTAGCTCAGGAATAAGAACAAGAATCAATAAATGGGATGGCATCAAATTAAAAAGCTTCTGCACAGCAAAGGAAACAATTATCAGAGCAAAGAGAAAGCTTATAGAATGGAAGAAAGTCTTTGCCAGCTTCTCTTCCCACAGAGGATTAATATCCAGAATATATAAAGAACCAAAAAAACCCAACGTTAAAAAAACTCCAATCAATAAGTGAACAAATTGAGAACAGACACTGCTCAAAAGAACTGCAAACAACCAACAATTACATGAAAAATACTCAACCTCTTTAGCCATCAGGGAAATGCAAATCAAAACTGCACCAAGATTCCATCTCACTCCATTTGGTTTGGCAATCAATAAGAATACAAATGAAAATAAATGCTGTCCAGGAAGAGGGAATCAGACACTGTTGGTGGGAATGTAAATTAGTACACCACTGTGGAAATCACTATGAAGGTTTCTCAAAAAACTAAAAGTAGAACTACTCCATGACCCAGTTGTACCACTTCTTGACATTTATCTGAGAGTTAATGTCAGCACACTTCAGAAACACATGCATACCCATGTTTATTGCAGCACAATTCACAATAGTCACATTGTACACTCAGCTTGGGTATCAATCAACAGATGAATGGTTAAGAACATGGTATAGATACACAATGGGGTTTTATTCAGTCATAAGGAAGAACAAAATTATGCCATTTGCAGAAAAATGGATGGAACTGAGACCATATTTTGAGCAAAATAAGTCAGACTCAGAAAAGCATTGCTGTTTTCCCTCATGTGTGGAAGCTGGGGGGGGGCTAGAAAAGGAAGGGATGCTGTGAAAGTAGAAGGGGGGCCATTAGGGTACAGGAAGGGGATCCAGAATGGAGGAGAAAAGATGTGGGAGGTGTTGCAGAATGAAACTGATCAAATAACATTTTTATGTATATTACAAATTTGACACAATGAAGCATAACATTCTGTATAATTAATGTGCACCAAAAAAAAAAAAAGTTTGATATCAGGAAGTAGCTACCTTAGAGCTATGGGGGTCTTGAAAATACTGAAAAGGCCTGTTTCTTTTTTTGTTAATGGGCCATTTGGAATAAGAAAAAAAATTGAAAGTAACAATCTCCTTAGGTGGTGGAGAACATTAGTGCATGTAAAAACCCAAAGTTATTGTTGGAGGAACTGGTTACATTGATTGTGGAACACTGAGCATTTTAAACAAAAACTCCTCAGTGACTCCTCTGAAGTACATTGTGGGGTAATGACTTTGCAAACATTCTAGAAAGTACTGCTTGAAGAATGCTGATTTACTTGAGTTGCCTCTGCTGAGGAATGGCTATCAGTCTACCTTTTACAATGTCTATTATTATTATTCCTATATTAACATGTCTTATATGCTTTGTCTATTAATTAAGCATGATACCTACTTTTATGCCACTTCTCTTTGTCTTTTTTTTCTCCACACCCTTTCTCTTTGTTGTTCAGAGATTGCCTGAATCAGATCTAACTGTAGTATGTATGGATTTTAAGCATTCTGCAGGGTTAGAAATCCCTAACATTGCACATCCGCATGTTGTGAGATGGAGGAAAATGGAGGAAAACCGTGTGTGTGTGTGTGTGTGTGTGTGTGTGTGTGTGTGGTCATTGGCACCTCAGTGTAGTGCAGGAGGGCTGTTGCCTTAGGCAGCTCATAGGGCACACATGCTGGAGCCTGTGTTTTTGCATCCTTTTGTCTTTTGCAACATACTATTATATTCCTGAGTTCATTCATGGAAGCTTCGGGTAGTGTGCATGCTGCTTGGCAATCTGCTCAAACTCAATTTCATTGGTGCTTCCACATTCTGCTTTACTTGTTGGCATGAGTGTGTTGTGTAGATCCTTATTTAGCTATTTTTAAAAAGTCTCTGACTGTGTACGGATGGCAATTTAAAAATACTTTTGGCATTATGTCTTGAACTCATCTATAGAGCCCTGTGAAATTATTTACTAGTACCCTCTTCCTGTGAATCTTATCTTCCCAAATGCTCAAAATCTGTTAGAAGTAGAGTCTCATCATTGCTTTTATAATAAAGTGTCACTAATAGCATAACTTGTACTTAGAAAGAAAAAAATGTTTATCTTGCTCTAACCATTTTTATCTGACTTCTCTTCTTAGCCAAGTTTCATTTGCTTTGTGAAAATGCTCAGTATTATCTCAATTAGCCAGTTCAATACCAGATCACCATTAAAAATCAACCAACTGCATTTCCATTCCCAGTTTTCAGGAATTCTGCTACCCTATGTTGACGTGCCTGGACAAGACAAGGGAGTTCAGGGAATATGATTGTCTCTCTCAGGTGATGGCATGACTCCAGAGAAGTTGCACACTTGCATCTGTATCTCTTTCTTGCTTTGCAGGTTTGACCATATATACCAATCTTTATTTTCCAGGGATTTTCCCTAGATTTTTAAATGGAATTTGTTTGATGTCTAGTTTATTCAGGATATATTTATTCTGTGGCCACTGTATGTAAGTTTCTTTGCACTGCGATGATTTTGACAGCTCTGGTGTAGACAATGAAAATATGAACTGGCATCATTTCAGTGCTTTCTGTGTTCCAGGATTATTTAAAAACATGCCAAAATTTTATCTCATTTGGTTCTTTGTAAAGCTCATGAAGTGCAGATGCAAGAATTATTGCCATTTTATAGATGGGGAATTGAAGCAAGGTAATGAACTTCCCACTCATTTTTAGCAAGTAGGTAGCAGAAGTGGCACTCCAGCCAGGTCTGTCTGGACTCTTAACCTGTACAAGTCAGTTTGTGGATTAGGTGCAGGGAGCTGTGGCATCCTTTATCTGATGATTTCAACTTTATTTCTTCTGAAATGGAAATTGAGATCTGTTGAAAGTTGAATGGAGCAATAAAGGGGATAGAGGCTGGTAGAGAGTTGAGAAGCTTAGGAAGAACACTTGTTGGGTGAGGTGATATAAAACTGGTAGGTAGTACCAGATATTTCCAAGGAATTTTTTCATGCCATAGACCATGACCCAGGGGACATCAAGTAATATGCAATATTGCGAGGCAATTTAAAAAAAATGAGTCAGTTTATTATCTGCTTTTATCAATTGTGATTAGGTTCAACTGCTAGTAAAAATATGCTAGTAACTTGAGATAGAGGTTCATTTTTCTCTCATGCAAAAGGAATCTTGAGTAGGTAGTCAAGTCAAGAGTTTCAGTCTTCATTGGACCAGCTGTTTCTGTCTGCTTGGCCAGCTCTTCTTAGGCCATACTTTCTATCGTCAACGCTACCTCGGCTAGAGTTCAGCCATCATGCTCACGTTCCATATAGTTAAAGGGAAAGACTGTGAGCAACTTTCAGCTTCCTTAGAAGTGTTTTCCCAGAAGCCTGTCTGTCTAAGACTTTGTATTCTTTTTAATACAAGGAAATTTGGAAATTTTTAGTTTTTAAACCTAAGCACATTCCTATCTGTAACAACATAAGGATTTGCTTTTAAAGAAGAAAAGGAAACTGGATATTGAGTAAATAACTGTAGTCTCTGCAATACTTTTCTACGCATTTTCTGTTGTATACCAAATATTTGGAAACCTCAGGTGAAAATGAGACAATAGGTAGGTACGTTGTGAGCTTCTCCTGCAAGCGTGGAACGTAGATAGCTGCTACTGTTTTCCATTTTGAGTTGATGTAAGAGCTTGGCGTCCTGGTTCTGGAAAGGGGAAAAGGCAAATGATGCTTCCTCTTTTATTCTTCCCTAGGGCAAGTCTCGTGCCTCGTAAATTGCTTTGGGGTTACTCATGTGTTCTAGAAACAGGGAAGCTGGAAATATTAAAAAGACTGTTTACTCCTGATGGTTTTGTGTATTTATTAATTGGTTTTCTTCATTCTTTCCCAAAGAGAATTTCACAGTTGTTGGTTCTTTTTATAAGTAGTGGTTTCTAAATGAAATATAAACCAGCTACATCCTTAAAAAAAGGTAAGGTAAAGTAAACACTTCTGAAACAAACACAATTTGTTCGTAATAATAATTTTCATATCTCTTGTTTATGGAAGCAGTGGTCCCCGTTATTTCTAATCCTCTTTTCTTATAGATGGCAGGCAAGTGGCTAGATTAGCAAGGGCCTCTTAGCTACTTTGTAGCGGCAAATGGAGGAAGTCATTAAAGATGCCTTAAACCAGAAGGTTGTGTAAAAGGGAAACATTTAGTTTAGAGAAAAAAAGTAACAGCGTTAGACTGATGCTTCAACCTCTTCTGTGTCTCCTGATGGAGATTCCAGGTTATTTGGATGGTTTTGAGCAGGTTCACATGGAACTATTCTCCCCAACTTGTGTATTCATCCCTAGTTCTTTGGTGATTGACATTTGGCTGTTTTATGTCTGCCTCCAGGGTCCAAATGTTTGATCTGGTGCAGTTCATGGTGCTAGGCCACCTGTGGGGCCCCACAGTGCCTTGGGTTCCAAAACAGGAGTCTAAGGCACTGTGAGGAATAAGTGCACAGGGCCCAGAGGCAGGAAGGTGGGATCACCTGCCAATTAGAAGTAAAGAATAAGGCTAGGAATTGCTCAGGAGCCTGGCTGGAAGGAAGCCCAGACTCCCTCAGTTGATCCAGATGAAATTCTCGTGTCCTTTTTTTTTTTTTTTTGATTTGTCAATACTGAGCTGGGAAGCAGGAGTCGGGAGCAATCGTCCTCTTCATATTTTGTGTGGAATCTTACATGGGACTTCAGGTAGATGACACAGATAGGAGTTATGGAAACCGTTCTCTTGGTTATTTAGCTGTCCCCCAGGATGACATATCAGGTCAGAGGCTATCCTAGCATTTTCTTTGTCTTTATAAACAGTTCTCTGAGCTGCAAAGCTTTTGAAGTCAACTTTATTTCCCACTGGGTGAATGTAATATTTCATGATTGGCAACAAAGGCTGACAGATCACCTGCCTTTGATGGTAACATCAGGGTGCCTCATTTTCCAGTAGCATGACTTTAATTTTCTGTCATTGGGATGTCTGTGTACAGCGTCTGTGTCATACCATCCCAAGTGAAAGGAAGTGACAGAATGTGTCCTGATCCCAAGTTATAATTTTGGCAAATGTTGTTGGAGTAGTACTTTAATGCTCTACTGCAAATGAATGTATCATACTGCATTCCATGGTTTGTGCTGGTATTGAGGGGTGGCAGGTATTCATCTCAAAATAAGCTGAAGTTGTCACAGGACAGTGTTGGTCCCTATGGACACTGATAGGGTATGAAAAGCAATCAGTAGCACCAGAATGCCCTGAAGTTAATGCTCAAGGAATGAAAACATGGAGAAAAAGCTGAATAGGGCCCCCTACCCCAACCAAGATTATAAAAGTTTTAGTAAAGCATTTTGGGACTTGGGCTCAGTTCGGCTGTTTATGTTTATTAGTGCTTAAAATATGAGGAAGTTTCATATCTTTTTTCCATAGAATTATGAAAATAATAACTAAGTGATCGGTGATTGGAAAGTGATTCCTTTGTTATTGGTTCTCTTTAGACGTGCATGACAATAGGATATACAGTGACATAATTATAAAAGCATGAAGTATAACTTTTCTAATTTAGTCCCCAGTATTTCCCCTTCTCCCGAACCCTGTTCTCGTCCCTCTATTCTACTACTCTGTTATTTACTAGTAGTTTTTTCCATCAGTGTCTTTTTGATATACACATTGATGAGATTCCCTATGGTTTATTCATACATAAACCTAGGAAAGTTAAGCCTGATTCATTCCATGAACTTGGAAAGCAATTCTTAACCAGATGCCTAAAGGTCTCTTTAATCCTTGTGTTTCTTCCTTCACCTTCCTGATGGTACTCTTCACTCAGGACCACTTGTCTTAGAAACTGTGAGAGTCACTGGGCTGAGTGCTCTTTGGAGATTTGGAACATGAACGTGATGTGCATCCATCTTGCTGTTGGGATTGTGGGTTTTTTTTTTTTTTTTTAAGAAAGAAGACACATGTTTGGGTGTATCCAGGTGATTGCCATATTAACCAGTGCAATGGAGGAGACCCGTGCTGAATGAGAAGGAACAGCGCTAGTGGTGGCCATAGGTGACCAGTGGGAGATGGGTGTGTGTGGGGATGGTGGACAAGGGGACTGAAATTAAACCACTGACACATTGTATCCACGTAGCTGAGAGAGAGCAAGGCTTAGCAGTGCCAGACTGTTGAGGTATTACTATTTAATATAGGCTAAGCAAAGTCTGGCATTTGTTGAGTAAGTTTATTTTTTCCTCATCTTAATGATTTTTTAAATTGATACATAATTATTCTACATGCTTATGGAGTACACTGTAGTATTTCAATACCTATGATGATCTCATCTGGGTAAGTGACATGTCCCTTGCCTCAAACTTTTTTTTTTGTTTGTTTGTTTTTTTAGTGAGATCAATCAGAATTCTCTACCTAACTCCAATCATTTATAAGTATGTCACTGTATATACTATAGTCATGTATATAAAAATGTTCTTCATAGGTGTAAGAATTATGTCACTGTACTTGGATATTTTAGGAAAAATATAGGACCAAGAAAGAGAGGCAAGGGATCTGGGGAATGGGAGGAGGGAGGTAGGGGGAGCGGGGGTGGGTATTGACCCAATTGTATTGCTGTATTGTGTGCATCTATGAATATATGACCACAAATCCTATCATTATGTACAACTATAATGCACCAATAAAAAATAAGAAAAAATATATAATAAAGTATTGCTGGCTATAGCTACCCCACTGTGTTGTAGAACACTACAGCTCATTCCTCCTATTTTACTGTGATTTTGTGCCTGTTAGCCAGCCTGTCTGTTTCCCCCTCCCTACTACCCAGCCTGGCTTCTAGCAACCATTCTATTCCCTACTTTCATTATAACATTTTATTATATTTTAATTCCATGTGTTACCTCATCCTGATTCTTGACAATCCTTAAGTTTTACGATAAACATTAACTTATAATTGCCAAAATGACCATATTAATAATGACTTATTTTTACATAATTTTCTTAATATACTTATAAAATTTCATCTCCAATAGATTTATATTATTGGCAATTGGTTGCTTTTCTGATATTTCTAGTTAAGCTACATTTTTATCTGAGTATGTATTGTATTCTGCATACACATAAGTAGTCCCATGTAAAAAGTTTAACTTTACCAAGGTAAAAAATTTACTTCAGGTGTTTTTTACATGTAAGGATTTTTAAAAAATCTGTAATATTTTCTCCCCAAATCTACTCCTTTTTTATTTGTTCAAACATCTATTCTATCTTAGTTTAGTGACTAGGAACAGTATACATTATGACACTTTTTTCAGGCTTATCTCACTTCCTTTTCCCTCTCATTGGAATGGATAATGGAGGTGATTACCCAGAGGGTAATCAGTCCCAAACCAGATTTTTGCTTTATTTCACTGGTGTCATTGAGGTGCCTCCTTTTACATCATTAGGAAGCAGACAACAGTCTATTATGTAATCTAAAAAAAGAGAGAATGATGTAATGATAAGTGCAAACAAGTCCCAGTGTAGTCTAGAAAAGGAAATGGTGTTGCAGAGAAATAATTTACAATTTTTCTCCAGCACTGTCCAGAGGGCAGGCGTTGTGATAATGAATGAATCATCTTGCTCCTTACACAAAAGTATCCCCAAGGTAGAGAAGGGCAGTTCCTTGGGTGACAGTGTTCGCATTCCCTAAGGAGGATGCTAGGCTTTGCGTTCTTCTGTTCTCTCCTAGCCAGCTGCCAACTGCTAGCTTTGCTTTTAGGAGAACACTCTACCCCCCCAGGAAGGACACATCTCCTGCAGATGTGTCCTTAGTTCTTGGGTCAAACAAAATCTTCAGATGGATGATTTAAGTAGTTTTTTTCTTTTTCTTTTCCCCCCTAGGGTATAGGGAATCCATTCCATCACACCTGTTATAGCCTGGGGGAATCAAACAAAACTGCTTTTCTGAAGTTCATGATGGATGTTCAGTGCTTGTGGAATTTTTTCATATATATTTTAAGCTTTTTCCAAGGCACTAAAGAAATGTTAAATGATAAGTCTATGGCATTTAATTATTCATGTATTTTTATTTTTCATTTTACATTTTTATAAAACATCTTTACCTTTTAGAACCAAAGATATTGTGAAGAGTTTGAGAACACTGCCAAATGAAGACTGATATTTGACTTTAGTTTTAACATTTTATTTTGATGATACTGATATTTCATTGGGAGAGCTAACATGAATAATACAGAAATCATATAAAAATCAAAAAGAAGGATTATTTTTCTGCTTGAGAAAAAAACTTATTCCTGCTGATAAGGCTTTTTTAAAAAATAATTGTTGCTTGGAAATATTTTAATGCTCTAAAAATGAAATTGGAAACTAGAGAAAAAAATATTGGTGTCATGGCTAATTTTGTGACAACCTGATTGGTCCAGGGGGAAGCCAAGATATTTGTTGGAACATTATTCTGTTCTTGTGAGGATGTTTTAAGATTATATTAACATTTGAATCAGTAGACTATATAAAGCAGACCACCCTCCCTATTGTGGAAAGGCCTCATCTAATTAATTGGAGGCCTGAATAGATTAAGAAGATTGACCCTCTTCTAAGTAAAAAAGAGTCCACTTATTTAACTGTCTGTCATTGGAGTTTGGAGTTTTCTAGGCTTTGGACTAAACCTGAAACACTGGTCCTTCCCAGTTCTAATCACTTGCTGGTCTTTGGACCAGAACTGCACCATTGGCTGTTTGTCCCAGGTTTAGTGGATGAAACTGGAACTAGACCATTACTCTCGAGAGTCTCTAACTTGACCCGCATTGGGGGTCTTGGGAACTGTCAGCTATATCATTATCTGAGCTTGTTTCTTTTAATGCATTTCTCAATCTCTCCAGGCACACACACACAAACACACACACGTCCTATTGATTTTATTTCTCTGGAGAACCCTGATTGATACAGTTGGCCTAAGTAGTTTTGGTTCAGAGATATAAAGGGAGAGATGATGGAATGTAATTATTTTGAAAATTACAACCACTAGAGGGACCATTATGTAAAATGACTTAATTTGTCCAGTTTAATGTTTTCTACAAAATCTGATTTAAAAACAATGATGCTGAGAAAACAGAGGAGATTGAAATACTGTTGTAGAAGTATTTCAGACATTTTAAAATGTCTAATGATTGAAATTAATGCAGTAAATTTCCCCTCTGACATTTTGGTGTTGAATAAATAATGATTAAAGTGAAGCAATATACTTGGTGTATATTTCAGTGTGCTTTTCACTGCTGTGACCACAGAGGAGGAAGAATTTATTTTGGGGCTCACTGTTTCAGAGGTCTCAGTCCATAGATAGCTGGCTCCCTTTTTGGGGGCTCAAGGTGAGGCTGGACATCATGGCAGAGGAGTGTGCTGAGAAAAGTGACTCAGGACATGGCCACCAGGAAGCAGCATTCTTTTCTCAAAGTGACCCACCTCTTTCAACCATACTCTGTGTGCCTACAGTCACCACCCAGTTAATCCCTATGGGAGGATTAATGCACTGATTAAGTTAACCCAATCATTTCACCTCTGAACTTGCTTTATCTCATGCATGAGCTTGCAGCAGACATTGCATATCTAAGCCATAATAGTATATGATAAAAAAATCGTTTACCTTATATTTATTGATTAAAGCTATATTATTTTTAATATAATGAAATTGTAGTCATAACCCCTATTTTATTCTTGATATAAATTGTGGTATAGTTTTACTATAAGTAATTAACAATAGATGTTCTTTGATAAGACTTTTTCCTCCCCAGTTTCACCTATTAGCAGTTCATTCCCAGATAAAGGACAATGCCTTCACAACATTTAGAAAACAACTTTTTTCTTTGGATGGACTATATTTGAAATAAATGTATTGGGAAAAATGTAGAAATGATTATTTCTTATTTTTGTTTTGTTATTGGTTAGAATGGCAACATGTAAACACACATCCTAAATTAGGGCTATGCTGATAAAATTATGGAAAGGTTAAAAATAAGCATAGGTAAAATGTGAAATAAAGAAATTTAAAATATTTTTTAAATACTTGGGAGGCATTTTTAAGACTCTCCACATTAAATTCAATAAATATTCTATGGTTCAGTGGAAAATAGATAATAAATTTGGAGCATTTGTAAAGAAGAACTACTTTCTAGTTGAACCAAACAAAACCCCATCCTTTGTATTTTATAAGGATATATTCCTAGTGTTATATGCAATGTTTATCTTGTGCTGAACAAAATTAATTTTTATAAAGCAATGGAAATATAGGCAATGTATTTAGAATATCAAGCCTATCGGTAGAGTAAATGCCTTTCAATGCCAAGCTAAAGGGCTCAGTACAGTAGAAGGAACTTGTTTCATCTTACAGGGGTTTTCTTGTTTGTTTTTCCTACTAGAGACTGCAGTCCTGAATTGTCTTGACTGTTTTTCCCAGCATGTTTGCAAGGTTTGCAAAGATTCTGCCTATTTTGAAACCCATAAGCAACCTATTGAAAGGTGTGAATTTGAAGTATTGGTATGTGCATATTTTGCTTTTCAAAAATAGAATGCTTTAATACCTTTCATTTGAATCCTTTTCATTTTTGATTCTTTTAAACATGAAAGGCACTTTTGAACACACTGGCAGCTTTGGTGAATGGCTGAGACTGTTGTCAGTACACAGTCTCACTTCCCAGGGGCTTGAGCTCTACGTGCCTACACCTGACCAGGTATAAACTGCGTGTGGATATAGAGGACAAGAACACAGGGCTCCATCTCTCTCAGTTCCAAATAGGAGCATCTCAGCCCCTGCGGGCCCTTTCCCTGCTGCATTCCAGCCTGGGAGGGGTGATGTATACATACTGTGATACTCTCCGAAGGGACCACAGCCTAAAATATCATGTGGGACTCTGTTCTTTGGTTTTGAGTTTTGAAAGCTTCATTTATGATTTTCCTTCTTATCTAACTTCTTATAAAATCATTTCATAGTTAAAGCAGAGGTGGGCATTCCGAGGACTCAGGCTCCACAGCACATGCTGCTCTGTGTGCAGGTGTGTTTGCACAAGCCTGAGGGGCCTATGAAGCTTTGGCTTCTTGGTCCATGAACCCCATCACTTGCCCTGTAAAAACTGGCTCTGACCCTTTTCAGGGACCTGCAGGTGCTTCTGGACCCTGTCAGTTTGTCAAAAAGGACTCCTGTGAGGAGAGTATTCTGAGCTCTTGTTCTTTTGCTTTGCTTCCAGTTTTGAATGAGTGTTAAGAGGGTGGATCTGTGATTTATTCTTGGTCTCACCCCCAGTGTCTAACCCACTGTCTAGCCCACACTCCTAGCTCATTAGACTTGTTCAGTGAGCACAGGAAGTATTCCTGAAAACAATCTGAACAGTCAGATTGGAATTCTTGCAAGTTCATTACTCAGTATACAGGCCTCGGCCACACCCTCGTTCTCCTCATTTAATTTGTTTCTCATCCACTGAATACCCCACATGGAGAAGCTTCAGTCGGGAGGTCGGTGCCATCTCTGAAACCTGCCTAGTTGGAGCTTCGAGTGTCTAATGACGGATAACAGTAACTATTCTGTCACACTGTCTGGTTCCCACCCACTTCTAGCCAGTGCTGAGAACAGACTCTGGTGCGGTTCCCATCCTTTATCTCAGCTCTCTTTTGTGACAGTACACTCTTCTTTTCTAAAACTAGCTGTCTCCTTACCTAGACACTTCCTGCTTCCAATCTCCTGAAGGGCTCATCTGGGAAGCCCTAGTCTTTCCCACTCTCACCCGAGGGTGCAGAGGCAGTTAACACTCCTCTAAGGCTCCTGGAGTTACTCCAGCTAAGAGGCCCTTTCCTCACAGTTCTCTGAGATGTTTACTCCTTTGAATGGTTAAAACTCTACATTTGTGTACATATCAGGATGGGCTTATGAAAGCAAGATTCTGGTCTGCTCAGATTTCTGTTGGACTTTAGATCTAATATGGGCATGTTTGCTTGACAGGGGATCTGGATTTGAGGAAAATAATTCCTTCAAGATCAGGTAATTGGGGCACACAGAACTGGGCCATCCAGAGGTATGATGTATGCCTCATAAAGTAGAAAGGCAGGCTTGTTTCTCTCCAGGCCTTAGTCTGATCTTTATTCAGCTTTCTGATTAGATCTCCCTGCAGGGTCTTTGCATTTGTTTATCTCCTGCTATGGCAATGCGGATCCTTTGTTTTTATGGTCCTGGGCTCATGATCTTTAAAACTTTATACACTCTGTGAACAGCCAGGTTTTCACCAGGGAGCGGCTAGACTCAGAAGTCCTATTCCGAGGGCTGGATTTAATATGGGCATTCTTAAGTGTGACTGGATATACTGGCGATCAATTCTGTAGGGTACTGGATATTCTAACAAACCTTGAGAATATCTAGTGGTGTCTTTGTTTTTGTAGTGTAAAGTAGGTTCAAATGTATGCCCGTTTCATGTGTTATGAAAGGAGGTATAATGAAACCAACCCAATGGGCAGGCCCATGTGGTCATTGCTGATGTGCTAGTTGACAGTTGTATTAATATCTACATCACAGCTGTGATCAGCAAAGTGAAACAGAAGAGACTTCTGCTGTGAGTAAAATTCTCAATAACATGATTCAAATCCATAATTAACAAGCCTGTAAATTCTATGTACTACAGTTTGCAACAATAAAATAATATATTCTCAATTCTTGTGCTTGTCTTTCAGTAATGGGTATCTTCTGCTTAATTAACTTTACCTGGGTGGGGGAAGAGACTCACATTTAAAACAAAATATCTGGAATAATAGCGTCTCTCTCTCTCTCTCTCTCTCTCTCTCTCTATATATATATATATATATATATATATGTAATCTTTAAGGTCTTTTAGTTTGTAGCTTCTCGATCCATATATTCATGAAATATTTTTATAAATACCCATAGCAAAAATTCTGTGTTCTGTTCATTTGGCTTTATCAAAAACAGATTGTGCCCTAAGCAACTTAATGAGACCCTGTTTCAAAATAAAAAATGGCTGGGGATGTGACTCTGTAGTTAAGCACCCTTGGGTTCAATCCTTGGTACCAAAAACAAAAACAAACAAAACAAAACAAAACAAGAAATCCAGGTTGTGTTTTGGGAAATATGTTGTATGTGAATTTCATTTGTCATATGTGCTGTGGAGAAAACTAAAGTTAAAAAAAAATGGTTCTAGACACTGTGAATAGATCAAAGTGACAAATGACTGATCAAGCTTTACCTATAATGTTAACAATACCTTCAAAGAAATTGGTTGCAAATCTACGAGAATTTCTCTTTTTGCTGGGAGTGCTATCATTGATTATTTGCCTATCACAGTCTTCTGAGATGGATAGCTTGGATCAAATAAAAATCAGTTACTTCTTCAGAATTTGCTATTTGCGCAGTGAGAAAAGTGACTAAAATTCAGTGATAAAGAAAAGAACTTTGTCACAGTATCCTTCCAAATTCCGTATAGCCCATTCTTCATTGGTTAGACAAGAATGGGAAGGATTTTTCGTAGGATAGTTTTAATAATATAATGACTTGACCTGAGTACACCATTGACATATAGCTCAATAAGTTTTGGGTTTTACCATTATCGAGCCTAGGCTGCTGCTGATTCTTTAAAACCAGCATTTAAATACTTCCTTGATGACAGGAATGAAAAAGAATTTTCTACTATCAGACTGGTTTCCCATGTCAGATGGCATACAAAGTATAATATTTAAATGTCCTTTCTTTTTAAGTTATCTTAGTATTACCAGTCTCGGATTTACAACTTAAATAATCTCTTGATGTAATTGGATGGAAAACGTCATTCTCTATGGTAGAGGCATTGAATTTATAATTCCAGCTCTGGGAAGCAGCTAATCTTGTGACATTACTGTCTTAACCAGCAGTTTATCATGAAGTATGCCACAACTATTGTTATTTTGTTAATAATTCCTCAGTGTAGACCAGCAAAGCCATCCTGAAGCCTTGTTCTTTTGTCTGGTCAACTTCCCCTGAAAGATCTTCGAGGAGTCACTGCTGCTATAAACCAGACATTTCACTGGACTAGCACTGAAGTTTGTTTTGCTTGTTTTTTTTTTGTTTGTTTGTTTGTTTTGGCTGAGGTATTAAGATTTATATCAGATCTGGTGGTATTTTCCAAACTATTCTATGGGACATTCGTCTTGAAGATGGTCCTATAAATGGGAGTGTTGTGGCTGGATAAGATTATTGAACATCTCGTGCTGACTTTGGGATTTCTACATTGCATTTCAGTTAGTCAAGATTTCTGAGAAATTTTGGAATAAAGATATATTTGGAGAAACAATATTCTTAGATATTTTGGAGTTTTAAACAAGCACTATTTTCCAAATACTCTAGTAATTCTTGAGTACAATTTTGACTTAGGTGCTGTGAGGCTGGCTAACATGTGTCATGACCTCTTACCTAGTGTTTCCGTTTCTATAATGGAGTGTTAATTTTGTACTTTTGTGTTTGGTGTGGAGGGTTCTTTCTTTGGACGTGAGCACAAGGTACCTGCACTGTAGGATATGTGGGTAGAATTTAAACTAGAGGTTATTTCCATGTAGACCCTGTAGAAGCCACAGCTGAGGAGAGAAATAAAGAAAACCATAGCTGTGTATTCTTCTTTTGTTTTATTAATTTAAGTTCTGCTCCTAAGTTAATTGTTCACAAGAGAGCTATATTCTTTGACTTCTTCAGGATAGTTCCACATGAAAATACTCCTACTAAAATGACATTCATGCTATGCTCTTAAATTTTATTGAAGATCTAAGTCATGGGTAACATTATTAGCATTATTTTTCAGTTCTCTAGTGCATATTTTGATGAATTTAGTACTGTTAAATATCCCGTTTAAATTTCTTTGGTTAGTACTTGATCTATTCTGTTTGAAATTTCATAGCAAATATGTTTTTTTAAACATAAATGTTTTTATCTTAGTAGATAAATCAAGTATAATTAAGTATCCTTTCATGTTTTCTTTTTGTCTAGCCTTCCAGGAACATCAAAGTAAAATTTAATGCACATCACAGTAATACCTATGCATGCTATTTTTAAAAAAAAGTCTTATATATTACTTAAATTCCCTTAGAAGAGCAGGTGCTACTTGAATTCTATGCTAAAAGTAAAATACATTTCTTATGCAAAGCTTATATTCCAAAAATTCATGTTCAAAACATTTTAATTGATATTTTTTCAGAGTTATATGTGTTTTAGATTTCACACTGGGCTTTCATAGATTCATAACCCATTGAATAGCTAACTTCCTATGTGTGGATATTATGGTTAAAAAAGGAAACATTCAATTGTCTTACAAAAGTAGATATGCAAAATATTTTGCAATATTAAGTATTAGAATTTTGTAACAGTTTCAATAATTAAAAAATGAAATGGTAAATTTTAATAAAATGTAGATAATGGTCATGAAATCTAGAAATGTCAGTAACACTACCTATAAAAATTAATATATATATATATTTTTTTTCTTCCTTTGTTACTTCTAAAGGACACTGAAGATGCTGGTTTATTTCATGAAAACCAGAGTCATAGTTACCTTGAGCAGCACATCTCAGCTGCTTGCTCCTGGGATGGATAGACGTTGGTAGCACACCTCCTTCATTTCCATCTGTGCATTGCTAATGAGGGTCAACACACTGAACACACTGTGTATTATAGTTAATACCAATAAAACATTTCAGTGTATGTTCTTGAATATTTTCAGCTGCTCTCTAGATTTCATTAACTTTGAAAGTTAAAAATGAGAGAAAATGATTTAGAATGGTCTGTGGTAACATTTTATTATATCTCATTTCACTTACTTTTTTTTGGACTCCAGGGTAGCTCCAGGATTGTTGTTACAATTATTCCATATGAAGTTCTCACATAGAAGGAATCACTTCATCAAGCTTGATTTCTCCCCATGTTCTTCGTTTTGCCATGCTTTCATGACGCCATGATTCAGTTGATATAAAGGAAGGCTGTGTCTAGAGGGTGGAAAGCTGAGGGAAGGGGGCAGTGCCTGAATTCAGATCTTAAGACAATCCTTTAGTGAAGTCCAGTGAACCTCCTCAGAGTACACTTAGCAACAGAGCTAGAACCAAGTGGCAGAAACTTGGAGAACAGAGTGCAGCCCCCAAAAGAAAAAGTTTCAGTAATTAATGGTGCTAAATATAGAACCAACTACCTTATAAAATTTCCCTCCACTGAGTATATTTTTTTAAAAAATTCAGGGGCTGGAGCAGTTCCTCAGCAGTTGGAGCACTTGTCTGGCATGCACGAAGACCTGGGTTCAAACCCCAGCACCACATACAGAACTAAGTGTCTGAGAAACAAAAGCAAGAAGAAAGCATAAATAAAATTGATTTTCTCTGTCTCTCCCTCTCTTAAAAAAAAGAGTAAAATATAAAAAAGTTCAAAGCCAGTTTCTCAGTGTCAAAGCATCTGCTCTGTGAGACCACAAAGCGTCATGTTCCTCCATGCTAAGGCACCTAATAAACTACTGATTCCAAGTTTTGAGTCATTTGTCTATTTTCCCACCTCCAGGAAGAGCCTGTGAGGACAACCACTATGTACACCTTATTTTTGCATCTCTATGCCTTAGCACAGTGCTTGGCATATAAAAGATGCTCAGTAAATGTTCCTTGAATAAATAAATGCATAAATGGTTGTAGGTGAAATACTAGTTTTTAAACTTTTTCTCTAAGTTGTAGGACCTGTCCTTCAAATTAAAGTCTGACATGGGAAGTCCAGTATTAAAAGAAATAAAAATGTATGGGGCTGGAGTGGTGGCTCAGCGGTTTCGGTGCTTGCCTGGCAAGCACGAGGACCCAGGTTCAAACCCCAGCACCACATACACAACTAAGTGTTGGAGCAATGAAGGCCGTGTGAAAAACTAAATAAAGTTGTTTCTCTCTTTCTCTGTCTTTCTCACTGTCCCTCTCTCTTGAAAAAAAAAAGAAAGAAAGAAATAAAAATGTAGCTACCCTGGTTAAGTGGAGTCCTAGGATCTGGAGACCTACCCACTTAGTCCTTGATGCATCTCTGAGGAACCCGGGGGACAGTTTCAAAATCACTGGTCCACTAAGTTGAACTTAGAAGATTTTAGTTTACTTTACTTCATGTATGCATTTCCAGTTTTCTGTGTTTTATTTTTCAAACTTACCCTCTATCTCTTCTTGTCCTTGAAATGGTTTCTGAGGCTCAGAGCCAAACGGTAAATAGAAGGAACCTGTGCTGGTTTTGAATCCAGACCTAGTATCCCAGGTTCTTAAGCAATAAAAAATGTATCACGAATACATTCCTCAGTTTGTGCTTTTATAGTTTTGCCTTAGGCTTTTTCTTTCAAAAGATTTTTTTGGTAGTAATATTTTGGCTTGTGTTCTAGCACCTGACTCTGGATGTGGATAAATTAGGAGCTTTGCAAGCCCATGGTTACTACCTAGATGTGCAATTGCATTTTGTAGAATCCTAGAGAACAAAGCAAAGAGGAGTCCCTACCCTGAAGATGGAAATAGGTGTCTAACTGGCCTTCAGCCCTACTTCATCTGTTGTTTTTAAGTAAGGAGAGACAGTGAGGATTGGAGCCTTATGCTATTGAGGGTATCTATCAGCAAAGGCCAGAAGAACAGGAAAGGAGAACATGAATGGCAGAAGGGGAGGGAAACGATGGATCCCTGGCCTTATTAGGGTTGCTTCCAAACAAGGGTTATTCATAATCCAGGTGGTTCTGTGTCTGGAGTTGCATTCATTACTTGTATAGTCATCCTGCTTAACAGAGCTCTTCAGCTTTGAGAGTCCATTAAAGGACAATCTTAATTAAGTGCATTGACCAAAGATAGGAGAATATTATGATTGATTATGATCTGCTCACTGAAGCTGTGGGTATGAGAGAATTTGAGTGTTATTAATTTACCAAGGCCTTTGATCCTATTTCTGGGAGATTTAATATTATTATGGAAATAACATGGGACTACTTTATTGTGTTCACTCAGTTATGAGACACAGTACTTTAGTTATATTAGAAAAAAATAGTCTGGGATGAAGAGAAAGAGAAAGCAGAGGTGGGGCTAAAATGAAAGAAAGAACGGGAGCCGAAAGATGTTGCAGATCTTGTTTTCATATCCCTGCATCGCCTCCACTGCAGCAGCTTTCATGTAATTTCTTGGATGACAGAGTGAATGTATTTAGGAGACACTCTAAATCCTAACTGGGAGTAACTGAAATCAGTGAAAGAGTAGAATGTGGCAGCATAACTGTGACTAACTGGCAACAAGGTTGGGGAAGGAAAGAAGTCTTAACTGACCATGTGAGTTTTTTCTTTGTTTTGTTTTTTGTTTTAAAAGTGAATCAATTTTATTTTTTTTTTTCATCTTGTTTTTGTTTCTCTGACACTTCATGGTTTTTGGGCTGGGTTTTGAAGCCAGGTCCTCACACATGCCAGGCAAGCACTCTACTTCTGAGCCACCACTCCAGCTCCCATGTGAGCTTTTGATAAAGCATCCTGTTTGAAATGTTCTATCAATATATTTTAGGTTAAAATCATTTTGCAAATGGAATGATTTTAAAAATCATTATTAGTTGCATGCAAATGAATTACCCATTTATCTGACCCATTCTGAATTTAGCATTCACCTCCATCTTCCTGTCTTCAGCACGTGACGTTTGCTCTTTCTTCATAGAGAGTGATTGAAGGGCATGAGAACTACTGTTCCAGAGGCCATCTGAGGGGGAGGTTAGGAAGAGCTGGGAGCTTAGGCCCGATAAGGTACAAATGAAGGAAATGGGTGAGAACAGGGACAGAAAGAAGGAATAAAGAAGATTACAAACATAAAGGACATTGGCTAGAAAAAATTTTTTAAACAAGTCAGTAATTAGTACTATCACCAAAAGAAAAAAAAAAGAAAAAAATTGGAAAATAAAATACATAATAAAACAAACAAACAAAAAATGCTGAAGAATGTGCTGAGAAGGAAAAGCAAGGTGGTTGGTGTTGGTGCACTGTGAAGTCCAAGCACCTCCAGCAAGGAACTGTCACTGAGGACGTCTTGGTGGTGGCACATCAGGCTTCCCTTGGGTCCTCTTCAGTTGGGGGTGGGGTTTGTTTTCAAGGCAGAAGTTAGAGGTTGTCTGTCTCCAGGCAGAGATCTTTTCTCCACTTCTCCTAGACTTGCAGTGAAGGCATTTTATGACTGAGCTTTACTGCAGCTACTGTTATCACTGGAGGGTTCCTGCTGTTTTGTAGACCTCTCTCAGCAAAAGATTCCTTCCATCTCATCCTTCCCCTTGGCCTAGGCACACAATGCCTTCCCTAAAGATACCCCTGCACCCTGCAGGCAGCACACACTGGTCTGGCCTCTTTGCCTCACTGAGAAACACTGGGGGAGGATTTTCAGCATGTAAACTTATTTCTTTAGATCACATTTGTTCCTCAGTGTCTTCCCTGTTACCTTTCTGAAACAATTCTCACAAAGGCCACCCAGGGCAGCTAACCTGCTCAGGGCCAGATTGCATGAACTGTGTTCAGATTCACCTCTCTGGAGGAAGCAACCACTCCTGGAAATTCTCTCTTCCCTGATTCCCATGACTGAGTTTTTCCAGGAGCTTTCACAGTTCCTAGGCCTGCTTCAGCTCTTCACTGACTTTCAGTTGCTTCTCCACCTGGCATGTGGGTCTTCACCATCCTGCTGCCAAGCTGTGCGCTGCACATTTCTCCACCTCATGCTCTGTGGGTTTTGAGACTGATTGTCATTAACATCTGTATTTTCAGCCAAGACTTGGACATTGAGAAGCTATAAACCTCGAAATTGTATCTCCTCTATGATATAATTCAAAATAAAGATAATGCTGAACCATTAAAATAAGTTTCAGGAAGCTTTAACAAAGTTCTTACTATTTCTGTGATGTTGAGGATTTTGGGGTAAATCAGTCTATTTTCAAAGTATGTTTTTTTATTTTTACTTTTGGTACCCCAATGTTGCTGATGCCCTAATCTTATCTTGAAGATCTAATACTACTCTTACCACTTCTATATCTGATCCTTCATAAATCTTAATTTAAGGTGGCATTACAACTACTCCTTGCTCCAGCCATCTTCCCCCTAAATAACTCAAAATCTGAATGGAACTAACTATTAAGCACTTGATGTAGGAAACTCAGTGCTCCTTTTCTACTCATATTTTCTCTTCTTTCTTGGTTCTTATTTGAAGTTTCTCATTATATATGCAGCTGGTAGTTTCTCTCTCCTCAATCTCATCCATTCTGCCTTCTTTGCACTACACCCTCCTTTGAAATGTACCAGTGATATGGCATTGGAAATTGCTGAAATAGCACAAGAACTCCTGACTCTGAGCCTTTGCAACTGTTGTTCCCCCTTCCCAGAGCACCCTTCTACTCCCCTAGTTGACTGGCCTCGGGTCAACGTTCAGATCCTAGCTTCCTACCATCTCTTCAATGGAGGGAACCTGATCTTTCACCTGAGGAGAAATTCATTCATGGACTGTCCCGTCCTCCATACCCCTTCTTTGTAATGCTCAGTGCATATGCCATAGCTTGCTTAATAACTCTTAAAATGTGTAAGAACAGAGGTCTTTTATGCCTTGATTGATTCTATATTCCCAATGTCTAACATTCTTCCGTTACTATGCATGTATGTTGAATGGTGAAATACAAATTGGCAAAATCCTACTTCCTCCCCAACCTAGTTCAAATGTCACTTTTCTGTAAAACCCATCCGTCCAGAAAAAATGTACTTCCTTCATAGAACCTACTAATTCCATTATGATAGTTTAAAAATCAGTTAATGGAAATGGCAAGATCATGAAAGACAAGGAAAGATTGAGGAACTGTCACAGAATGGAAAAGATTAAAGGGACTAATGACTAAATGCAGTGTGAGTTCCTGGAGCGAATCCCAGGATGGAAGGACATTAATAGAAAACTGATGAAACAGAGTAAGTAATTGAGTTAATAGAATTCTACCAAGGTCAATTTCTTAGGGTATGAAAGGTGTGTGGAAACCTTTTGTACAAGTTTTGAAACTTTTCTCAAATTTCTAAAATTATTTCAAAGTAAAAGATTAAAAAGAGCAGCCAGTTAGGAACTTACCATAGACAACGAATATGTCTTCAAATTTAGATTCCTAGCTCCTAACAGTGTCCAGTCTAGTAGGTGTTCAATAAACACCAAATTCATTTTCCTTTGCTTGCTTCCACTCTGGTATTTGCAGGCTATGTTGCCTCCTCTCCCTTCCTGCCTTACCTAGCAACGGTTTGGCTCCTTTAGGACCTGGTCCCAGAGTGCATGTGCTTGAGAGGCCAGCATACTGCACTTTGGTGGTAATGATATCTACTTTGCTCATCCTGTGTATTGGTAATTTGCTTTCATCAGGACTCAGGGTAAAAAGAAATGTGCTAGAGAAAAATGAGCTAATAGTGAGGAAAGTGAAGAATGAAGTCTCTTCCTGCATTGATTTCAAATAATATATATTTTGTCTTTGTATTATATTTTTCATTAATATTTGCTGTTAAGATTTTCTAGTCAGTTTCTCAACTGGGCATCTTTTTCAATGTTTAAAACCATCTAATACATACTTTTTTTTTTTTTTGCTTTACACATTAAAGGTTAACCACTTTTTTCTTAATAGTATTTCATCTCAAACTTTGTGCAGAAAATGTTCCTTTAAATGTTAAAACAGGAGCCAGGCACAGTGGTACACACCTATAATCCCAGACACTTGGGAGACTGAGGCAGGAGGATCACAAGTTCAGAGCCAGCCTCAGGAACTTAGCAAGGCCCCAAGCAACTCAGTGAGACCCTATCTCAAAATAAAAAAATAAAAGAGAGAGGGGATATTTCTCAGTGTTTAAGCACCCTGGGTTCAATCCCTGGTACCAAACTCTAAAATGGTAAATAGGTAAAAGAATATCTTTATTCTAATATATTGTGATATAAATCTAAAACACTATAGCTTTTATGAAAATAGTTTATAATAGTTGGAAAAACAAGTTTAAAACCTCAGAAATTCTTGAAAAAACCTCTCTAAGCATTTCCAGGAGCATTCTAAACTTAATCCCTCACTTTAAAATATTTGTATAATAATAATACATGTAATTATTAAGAGCTATAATAAGATTTTCTGGTCAACTGAAAATTTAAACAAGGCTTTGTAAAGGTTGAATCCTTTAGGGTCAGCATATAGTTATTTTCCTTGTTCATAACACCCTGATTTACAGTTATTTTCTATTTAAAACACCATTTCCATTTCAATCATAACTGAATCATCAATTTGATCTTATAAATTGTGTACTACAAACAAGAGAATTTGTCTTAGCAAAGAAAAGTCCCTCTTGTCTGCTTCTCTGCATTTTCCCTTGGGCTTTCTGCTGTGCACATCTACCACCCCCTGTATTCCTATGACATCTACCATCTTTGTATCTAGGTGCTCACACCTCACAAACACAAACACCCACACATGGAAAGTGTGGAGCCTGAAGCAGAGGCTTCCCACAGTGAACATTTTTTATAGTGCAAGAAGAAGGCCTCTTGCCACACTCTTGTTCTGTTAGCATAAAATACAAGTATACTGGATGGAGTTTCCATTTGAGTTTTCCAAAGAAAACCAAGAGTCCCCTGTGTTCAATACATATATAGCAATTTTTGGAAATGTTTGCTGAATACCTGAATGCTACCTGCCTTATGGGGTATCACAGATGATTTTTCAGGGTCAACATGTATAGACAGTGTAACATTTGTGGTATCTCAGGATTATGGTGAGATCTTTCTTGAGTATACTGCAGAAGACCTGTCTTCTACACATTTTTTATTGTTATTAAAAAGATTTAAAAAATTATATCCTAACAAGCTTTGTACATTTAAAGGGGTAGGAAATCCATATGTAAAGAAGTACATAGATGATAAAAAGATTCCTTAGATGTGTCTTTAAATTTCCAGCATTTCATTCAGGGTTCTTACTTTTATTGTTTTAATTCTTAATTAAGTGTACCATCACCCAGCTCTCAGATCAACTGTTTCTCCTTTGATAGTCCTTGCTTCTTATCATGAGAACTAATGCTTTTGTGATTTCCATTTCCCCATGAAATTTTACACATAAAAACAAACAAATCAGAAGGTATATGGAAATACTCAAATAACTACTGCTGCTCACTTCAAGATGGTGTCACAGTCCGAACATAGGTGCTGGCTAGTGGGAGGAACAACATGTAGGGTCTGAAATATATGTTTACTAACTGATGTGCAAAATTATCCTTCTGGAAAGGTTATAGACATCTCTACTAAGATAATACTGCAGTGCCCTCTAGCCTATATAGTAGGAAGAAGAATGTTTCCTTTCCCTGCAGTTCATTTCTAGTAGTATATTATTGGTTATGTAGAAGGTATTCATTTTCTATTAAATGCTCCCTAAAATGTTTTATTCTTATAGCAGACGTAAGGCTCTTTTGAAGAGTAGGTACCTTCTTGTATAAGTAGCATCCAGTATCCAAAGTGTCCATAAATGCAGAAACACTGAAGTGCTGCGTCGGGGGCTATGTCATTGAAGCCTTTGCTTGATTGACAGACAGTAGAGAAGAGCTCAGCTTCCCACCCTGATCAAAAAGCAGCAGTCCATAAGCCTTATTCTTGAGTATGGCATAGACAGATGTCCTTTGCCTTATCTAAATATCATTGATCTCTAATTCTTAATTGTCTTTTACCCACATTTTCTCCCTAGGTATCATTTTGGGAAAGAAAAGAATTTATATATTTAAGCCTTCCTGGCTATGTTAAATGAAATAAATAGACTTTTAAAAGAAAATTAGTATACCTAGAATCTTTCCATAATTACTTGATCTGTGGTTAGCTTCTTTATCTCCCCTTCAGAGAGAAACCTTGAAAAACTAGGTTTAACCCCAAGAATTTCATTAAAGAAGACCCTCAATATATATTATTCCAAACTTTGTTTAGAATTAAAGGGTTTTTACTGTTCTTTAAAATATCCAAATTGTAGCAGTTGGTAAACAGTAGATCATAATTTATTCTGTTCTGTCACTAAATAACCTTGGATATTTTCTTAAAAGGCAGGCTTTTTCCTGATTATTGAAAATATTTTGTGGAAAAAATTACTCTTGCAATATTGGAATACATAGATTTTTAACTTAAAAAATGTACTACAAGACATTTATATTCAGCCATAAAATACTATAATGAATAATTAAAGCAGAACTAGAATTGTCAAAATAAATGATAACGTGGATTGCAGTGCAGTGCTCTGAATCTTTTCATCTTTTTTTCGATTTGCATATCATTGTAATCAGCAAAAGATTCCCAGTCATTCATTGTGAATTAGCAAGTTAGTATTTTAATGAATATTTTGGTTTTATTTCAGAATTTGGTGAGCTATTTAATTCTATACTCTTATCTTTATTCTAAGGGGAAAAAACTTAAGTATTTGTATTAATAAGTGTTTGAAGATAAACAGAGCAGAACTCCATGCTCTGAAAAATAAAAATTGGCAATTAATTTTTCACATAGATGTGAAGCTTTCCCTAGTGCTCAATTCTGAGCATTGAAGAGATCATTTCAGACAGAACAAGTATTGTTATTGTTAAATAATTTAAAAGCAGTAGCAATAATATACATTTAAGGGGCTGTATTTCACTTTGAAATATAGGCTCTTAAAGCATGAACAACATCCATATTTTTGTGTCTGTATCTAAATAAATGAAGTGATTTATAAGTGAATATCCCCCAAAAATTGTTCACTGGTGTATTGCAGTTCATTTTCCATCTCTCCCTCTTTCTCTTCCACAGTGTTTCAGAATGATCTTACCTGGTGTCTTCAGCTTTGAACAGATGAATGGAAACTGGTAGTTTTCACAAGTTGTCTCCTAGTCCTAGAGTAAAGCAGTGGGTGTAGGATGGAGGTCACCAAGTGAAATCTGGGGGTATGCTCAGGTGGCCTGAGCCATGGAGCTGGTGTTCTTCCCATGCCCTGCACAGATCTAGAGTCTTTCCCTAAAATCAGCCCTCATGCCTGCTGTTTTCTGCAGATATCTGCCAAGCCACATTCTGAAGGAGCAGAAGTTTCCATCTGTGCTGCTGTTGGCATTCTTATTTAACTCCACAGTTCACTGATTGGTATGATCAAATTGTGCCAAGCAGGTGAACTTAAATTTAAGAGAATAAGTTATGTAAATGGGAAAGAGGAAATGGGTTAGGAGTTTTGAAAATGGGAGATATAATTTTTACATTTGTTGACTATCTACTAAGTACCTGACATATACTATCTCATTGAATCATTGCAGCATCATCGTAAGGAGATAGTTTCGAAGTTTTGCCCGTGACAAATGTTAATTGCTTTAGCAGTGTTATCCTCGCCCAGTGAATCATAGATCCAGAATTCCCAAGTAGGTATTTCTAGCTCCAAAGCTCATGCTTTCTACACTTATGTGCATGCTCAGGAAGATTAGTTCAGAAAGAAATACATACTTTTGTTGTTCTTGTTGAATACATTACAGCTTTGAGAATGCTTTATGTATGGCAGGGGTCCCTAAATATTACAATGAAGTTGTGGAACTTTAGGTAGACCATTAGTACATTATTGTAGTTGTTAAGTAGCAAGGAAATAAAATAAGTATGTCTTTGTCTTTCCTATTGTTACTTGTCTTTTGCCTTGATACCAAGACTTCCTTAGATCAGCAAGGAAACTTGATCTTATGGTTTGGGCATTATTTCACAGTCCTTACTAGGTAAAGAGTCTGTTTTGTGTTGCTATAACAAAATACCTGAGACTGGGTAATTTATAAAGAAAAGAGATTTATTTAACTAACAATTCTGGAGGTTCATTAGAATGGCACTGGTACTTGCTTGATTTCTGGTGCGGACCATGTGCTGCTGGATGCATAGGAAAGCAGAAGAGCAAGCTGGTGCACTCAAAGTGATCAGATGGCAAGAGAGAATGCACCAGGGTGAGCTGAAGAAGCCAAACACAATTTAGAAGAAGCCAAACTCAACTTACAACTCCATATTCTTGAAGTAGCTAACCCATTCTCATAACGTGTTACCTTTGCATCACTGTGACGGAACACTTGACACACCAACTTGAAAGGAGGAAAGATATTTTGGCTCAGGACTCCAGAGGCCTCAGTCCATGGTTGGTTCGCTCCTCTGTTTGGGGGCCTATGGCAAGGCAGAGAATATTATGACTCTGGGAAAGTGTTGGATTATGCAAAAGACATGAGCTTCCAAGCTCAGACCCCCTGATCAGGCTGCCATTGTTTTGTGGTGCATGACATGTCAGAACATAATTTTGCAAAAAAGAAAATCCCTTGTCAAACTCTATAAGCTGATTTTTTCCATTCAGAGATTGTGTTTACTCTAGTCACGAGGTCTCAGGAAACATCAGAACAACTGAATAACATATTCAGGGTCTCCCCTTCCACCAGATGTGTCCCGCGGGTGAATGAAGCCATCCTCTGTGTCAGCAAGAGTGACAAATCTTAGGTCAGTTCCTGCTTTCACTTTTTCTTTTGTCTGTTGCTTAAAATAGCTGAGCTTTATGTTTTCTTTTCCCTCCTCAGGTGAAATTGCAGACATTCACTGGTTTCATTCTTTCTTTTGTTGAACTGGCTCCCCTTCTAATGGATGGCTTTTGTTTTGAAAACAAAGCTCTACATTTCAGCTTGAATAGTTTCCTCTGATATGGTAAAGTTGTTATTTTTCTCATATAATCAAGATTTCCTTTCATTTTTAAATTCAGAAATGATCTAGGAGATGTGAATGACAGATTCCCATGCAACTGATTTAAGTATCCTGGTCCATTTTCATCTGTGTCCCTGTACTCCCCTGGGATAAGTGGAGGATCCCGGAGATAGTGATATATTCCTTCCCTCCCTGCTTTCAAACATGCAGGATTAAGAGCCAAGATGAAAAGTATTTTATCTTGGTTTTTAGCATGGAAACTGCTAGTTACCTACCTAATATCCATTCTCTGTTTACTCCCAGAAATCTGATTTTACTCCCAACTGGCAATGTGCCCAGATAAACACTCTTGCTTCCTGGCTTCCCTTGGGCAATCAATAAGATTAAGCTGAAGTCCTTGGGTGGTCTTTCAGGAAGGTTATGTAAAGCAGGCTGACTTGGCTGAGAGGCATACCTTTTGATCCTTCCCTTCTATTTCTTATTTTTGCCTGAAGTGTAATATTTGGAGCTCCACAGCCATCATGCACCCTGGGCATGAAAGCCATGTGGTATACAGTTGAATGTTTCTGATGGTTTTGGTGCTGCCCTGGTGGCTTGTATTTCTGTCTTGTTTTAAGCTGAAACTAAGTTTAGGTTTAGATATTAGAGGCTGGGAAGTTAAAGATCAAGGTGCCAGCAGACAGTTTCTGTTAAAGGCCTGTTTCCTCATTCAGACCTGGCTGTTTTGCCCTCAAGGCAGAAATATTGAGTGAGCTCTCCCGGGTTCTCGTTCACCAGGGTACTAAGAGGGCTCTGCCCTCAGGACCTAATTACCTCCTGAAAGCCCCACCTCATAATACCATCACATTGGGGGTTAGAATTTCAACATTTGAGTTTTGAGGGTCACAAACATTTGTTCTATAAATGTTCCCACCTATATTTTCTTCCTCTTTTTAGTTTAATCTACATACTGTCAGGTTTCCATTATATGCAGAGATACCTAATCATAGCTTCTTTAGTTTTCATGGCTAAAATGCAAAAGCTATGTGACTTCACCAGCTTCTTTACTCTGCCAACCCTGCCTTCCTCCTCTTCTATTTGTTGCTGACATTCAAGAGGACATTTTCAGGCAGGAAGTGCCTGCCATTACTAAAATGTCCTGCTCAGCAACCCAATCCCTACTAGCACAGTCTGTTACCCCTCTAGGCATGGAGGCACTTGGCATGCGTTAGTGAGTAATTTCAAGGTAGAATATAATTGTTGATAATAAACATTGGGCACAAGCTGGACTAGGAAAAGAGTGCTGTAGCAAGAAATTTGTAATGATAAAGTGTTATAAGTTGAGAATGAATATCCTAACCAGATAAGCTATTATTCAACTATGAATTGCTCTCTTATATTAAAGAACCAGGAGGGGGTGTCTTCAGCTTCGTTTGACTTAGGCTCTTCATGATAAGGGAAGCATACATGTGTAATTTATATGTGCATTTTGAAAGCAACATCAAGATCCTGGAAGAGGTCCATACAGGAGCAAATGCAATTATCAGTTGGTTGAGAAATCAGGTCTTCAACAAAAGGTTAAAGGACTTGGATGCATTCAGTGTATAGTAGAAGTGATTTAATAACTGTTAAAGAGATGTTTTTAAGGAGCACACTGTCCAGTGTTTTCTCTTGCCATAGAGGACATAAAGGAATTGTTTAAGCTGGAAGAGAAGAGACAGAGAAACTTAAATTACTTATTGGGAATCATTTCTTGAAAGTGAGCATTACTAAAGGGAAAATGCCACCAGCTATGACCAGTTCCTGAGAAAGCTTGGAAACCCAGGGTGTCAAGATGTTAGTGTGCTGGGCAAAACACAGGCTCTGAATTCACTGGGATTTGGCTTTGAATCTCAGTTCTTGACTTAGCCAACATGAGTAAAATGATCTTCAAAATGTTTCCACTTTGTAAGGTTTTGGGAGATTTTGGAACATAATATTTGGGTAAGTATTTAGGTGATCAAAGTGAAAATATTGCTTTTCACCTTAACTGCTTAACTGTTATTTGAGATTGTACAGCATGTGAATTAAGCAATGTATTCTTCTCAGTATTTTTTTTTTTTTTGGTAATGATTTGACTTTTATAGAAAAACTGGATTCTAACATTTTATGGCAGATAATTATTACTTGATTTTACAAAGCTATAACTGATATGTGCGTATGTATGTGGGTTCCTACTTACACTAAAAGTAACACAGAAAGGTATTTCAAAATCAGTCAAGAAAATTTATTATTGCCACTCACAAAAAGAATCCAGTAGCCCAAACTCCATATGCCCACATCACATCTTTAATTTGCCCTGTTTTGCCCTAAGGGGATCTGTTCACATCCCAGGTCTCTTGACTTGCCTCTACTGATGTCTGTATTCTATGTTGCCAGGGGCTGATAAGGAAGAGGCAAAAACTCTTAAGAGTTGTCTGTTCCTTTATCCTAGTCTCACAAAAGACTCCAAGAATCTTAATCTAAGACCCATGCTTTCTTGCCAAAGCAGGAGAATCTCATTCCTACTTCTTGAGGCAGGGCTTCAGAACCCTTTAGCAGTGCTGCCAGAGACCTGAGACTGAAAGAAAGCTAACATATACTGAGTACCTCCTGGGAGCAAGGTGCCGATCTAAGTACTTTATGCCATTTTCCCACTAGTGCTGTGGGTCTCTTACTGTATATTATCATTCACCTTTTATAGATAAGAAATCAGAGCCCTTAAGCTCAGTGGTGAAGTGCTTATGAGGCCCTGGGTTTGATCCCCAGTATCATAAAAAAAAAAAAAGAAGGAAGAAGTGATAGCAATTATAGGAAACATGCCTAAAACTACTTAGGAGGCAGGTGGTTGAGGTAGCATGTGGATCCAGGGTAGCCAGCTCCAAAACCTCTGCTTGTGGCTACCATGACACTCTGCCATTCAGTTCGAGCAGCATCCTATTGCTGTTAAAAGCAGGGCTTTGCCAGAGTTCAGAGTTCGGTCCTCAGCACTAAAAAAAAAAAAACAAAAACAAACAAACAAAACAAGAAAAAACAAAAGCAGGGCTTTGGGGGAAGAGTGTCTGGAAAATGCTTTGACACATTTTAATTATTTGTTCCTTTATTACAGGAATGTTTTTGAAATTCTGGAACCAGAAAACTGTCACACTATCTTCTTAATCCTTGTTTCATGACACTTAACTTGGAATACGGAATTTATTATGGTTGGTTATCTTGGAACTCTTGATTCTAAGCACAGTTTCTTGACTTGCTCTTCAGTCTGCTTGTGCTGTTCTCTTCTGTAGACTTTTATCTCCTTCACATCTTTCTTCATGTCACCCCTGCATTAACTTAGGCTGCTTCCCCACTTCAAAAGGAGCATCCATTCACATGCAAAACATGTCACAGATGACAGCTTAGGAGCCCTTTATTGTCTGAATTTATAAACCACTGACTTAAAACCACTATTCTACATCTAGTGGGGAACTCAGGTCCACCAAAGAGTTTTGCAAATTCCTTGGAAGTAATGCTCCTACAATCACTTCTGACTGGGAGTATTAGTTCTCCCTGTAGTGTTGATCTCTTTTACAAACCATTTTCTTCCCTTTGTCCCATATTGACCATACTTGGTTCCCCCCACCCCCAGACCAGCCAGCAGGTTACTCACATGAGGCATTTTCAAATATCATAGTCTTTATTGCATGTTTGAGCCAATAGGGGACAGTTGGCAGTTATATCATCACAATCCAAACTACCACCAATTGAATTTTAACCTTTCTCTTCTTAAATGTCCTCTTGCCATACCACTTCAGTGTTCTCACATTATCCTTGCAGTAAGCTCCAGCCTCTTGCTCAGCCCTCACCATTCCAGTTCTCCACACACTTCAAGTACAGGTTTTCTTACCTTCTATGCAGAGTTGTTTGTCTGACAAACCCCCCTTTGGCTCTGTTTTAGTTAACTTTTTTGCTGCTGTGACTAAACATCCTGACAAGAACAACTTTAAGGAGGAAAAGTTTATTTGGGGGCTAACAGTTTTAGAGATCTCAGTCCGTAGATAATAGTCTCCATTCCCCAGGAATTGAGGTGAGGCAGAATGTCATGGCAGAAGAATGTGGTGGAGGAGAGTGGCTCAGGGCATTACTGTCAGGAAGCAGAGAAACTCCACTAGCCAAATATAAGACATATACCCCAAAGGTATATCCCCAGTTCCCAGTTCCCATCTCCTCCAGCCACCACACCCTACCTGTCTTAAATTACCACCCAGTTAGTCCCTATCAGGGAATTAATCATAATCCTCTCATAATCCAATCATTTCACCTCCAAACCTTCTTGCCATGTCTCACACATGAGCTTTTGGGGGACATATTTCACCCAAACCATAACAAACTCCGTTTTTATTTAAAGATTAGTATCTCTTTAAACAAAATAGCCTTTGATTCTTCATCAGAACAAGAGAACAGGCAGCAAATTGGCAGTTGCAGTCTTCCCTCTAGTGTCTCATCACTTCACTTCTGTTCAGGTTACAAAAGTGGAAAAGATGGCAGGAGAAAGCATATTTATTCTCAATGACATGAATTTTGACATTCCCTTTATAAGTGGCCGTAGTCAGTTTTAGATTTAAATGCATTTATTCTTTGTTAAACAAGTAACAAAAGCAGTTTAATATTATAATTAAGATATAATAGAAAGTGTAGTATACTATAAAATGTGCGTACTTTTCCTTACTTTTGATAAATGAACATGGATATGAAAATCCAATAGTGCACTTATAGCCATTGTAGGAGGGAGTGTCAGGTCTGGAGCTGCCTTTGATTTTGGGGACAAATCCTTGAATAAGGCAATGATTGGCAATCAGATCTCATTTTTGCTTATTATTGGTGCTCAATAGAGCGCCGCAGTGATCTGGAGACATATTAGGCTTAGGCACAGACAAGGAGAGAAAAGATTCTATGTGAGGCTGTAACAGTGGATCTTTGCAAGAGTATCTGAGCAATAAGGCAGTCCACGGGGTCAGAGGTTGATAGTGTGGAAGATGCAGTGAATTGCAGGATCCAGATGGAACCCAGAGGGCAAAGTCAGGCACAACTGAGACGCATCAGAAGAACCTGTCCTTCATGGCAGAATGGCAGACACTGACTGGAGGGTGGTTTTCCAAGGGAGTGGGTTCAGTAGGTTATAAGCCTTGAGCCCAAAGACTATGTTTCTTGTTTTAGAGGAAGCCAGGTTATTAATCAGGATATCCAGGAAGATTATTTTTAAAAAATTGTTTCAAAGCAGTAGCTGGAAAACTTACCCCTGGATGCCTATTGGTTGTTCATTGCAGGTCTGATTGACAGCACAACTCACTTCCCAGGTCTGCACTTGGAGGCAGACCTAGTCTTCTGTTCTAATTCTTGTCATTGTCATGATTTTCTCAGACCTAATAAGGTCTGTAATTTAGTTAACAACTATTGTGCCAATGTCCATTTATTCAATCATGTACTGTGGTTATATCATGTTTTCATTGGTGAGAACTGCAGAAAGTATATACAGAATTCCTTCTTATTGCTTCTCTCAAAGTTTTTTTTTTTTAATAAAGGATATTCCCAGCAGTTATGTTGAATCAACATTGAGGAGGCAAGAGGGGAATCAGAGATACCGATTAGGGAGCTACAAGAGGTGTCTAAGTAAGAGATGGTGGAGATTGGGACCAGGGGGAATTGGTGGTGGAACTCCTCCCTGACCTTTCTGAAGGAGCAGTTTTCAGAAGGGCCAGACTCCCCAGCCTCCATCACCATCTCTCAGTCCAGTCTTTTACTTGGTGCTAAGCTTGATGCCACTTTCTGTAATTGTGACTCACTTATGGAAGATGTGGTGCTACTTCTGTGGTGATGCCATGGATTTTCTCCTCTTCGTTGTCAGGACTGCTGTGAGCCATCACAGCTTCTTGACTTGACTGTCTGAGCTGTATTTCCTCTGCCCATCCAATAGGAAGGAAATTGCCATGTGCCCATGTGGTTTGAACAAGAATTTCTCACTGTTTCCTGCAGGAGATATGTCGTGCTCCTCCCACTCCTGTCTTCTTAAAAAACATGCTGGATGAGGTTATCACAGAAGGTACATGAGATTGGGAATGGATGAAGTGGGGAGATCCTGGACTAGGATTGGCCTTAACTTACTATATCACTATCCGTGTACACATGAACATGTAATAACGATTCCCTCCAATATGTAAGACTATGTTGAACAACAACAAAAAGAAACATTCCCGAATCTTATCAGTGGGGAGTCACTGCAGGGATATTTTTCTAACACCTACTCTTATCTCTCAGCCCTTTCTTTGAGATACATTCTCATATTTATCCTCACATTTTTGCAGGAGTTTGGCTAGCTCAGTGATCTGTGGGGGAAGTACCAAGCAGAGACTTAGTCCTCCAATTTCCATCCCCTGTGATATAGAGGACGCAGCTGCTTCACTCTTATTTTTGGCACCCATCGCTCAGTTGTCCTTCAGATAGCAGCACACCATCCCGTACATGCCCACTGCATCCTTGGGCTGAGAGGCAGATCCCTCCTGTTGATTCCTGACTCCAGCCAGGCCCTCTACTGTCCCGTCCTCCTGGAGGCATATGCTGATGACTTTGTGACCATTCAGATGTGAACACATTTCCAGGGCTGGCAGCTCTGCTAGGTACTTGATATAAAAAAATTTACATTAAGCCCTTGAGTGGTTCTAGACCACTGAGTCACAACTGCAGCCTATTTCTTCGGCTATGCAAAACCTTGTATGAATTTTGAGTCATCATTGGCATTATCTCAGAAAATGGTGAGGACTTTAGCCAGTTGCTTTCCAAATACAAACTAAAGCCTTTATGGAGAAATATAAAAGCTTTTAGCTTGATATGTGAGTCTTTCACTTTTATTTCAACAAAACAAATTCTTGATCAGAGTGTTTTTGACTTCTTAGGCACTTCATAACAATCATAAAATTGCTGTTAGAAAACCAATTATTGTAATTTTAAGAGCAACATTAAAATATATGAACCTTTATTTGATTTTCCTCCTCCTTCCCCCAAATCCTGTGGCTTCTGTGGTAGTATCTCTGGGAAACATCATGAAGCCTTGAGCATCCCCTGTGGTCTGGTGTGTGAAGGATCTGCAGCCACTGTTCACTCTAGCTTGAATGAAGTCTTTTCTCTTACTCTGTCACATTCTTTGCCCTCATAAAATTTATCTCAAGTCAGATAATTTCTTTTTCAGATCTCAAGATGGTTGATACACTAACATATATAATAAACTATTCTGTATTCTGGTTACGATCATCTGAATTATTTGCATTTATTTAAAATTTCCCTGTGCCCTTTCCCCCCTAATTTTATATTTCCCAGTGCTCACTCTTAGATACAAAGCACAGAATCATATTCAGTTACTGTGTCATCTTTCTCTGCCATTGAGGATAGCAAGATTCTTTGATGGCACTACATCCAGTTTTTGCTACTATCAATCTTTATCCATGTTAACAGCATCCTTGTTTTCAAAGAAAATTGTTTTACAACCTAAATTACATGTAAATTCAGCTTTATCTAAAAATTGTAATTTAATTTACTTTTTAATTCAATAAAATCAAACAGTTCTCAAAATAAATTATTGTGATATTCCATATGTTTGTATCTTTGATCAAAACTGATTTAAATTGGAATCCTTACATTGCTACCAAATGACTACGCTTATGAGCATTTTAAGTTCTTTGAATTCAATTTACCAGTCTATATTCTTTACATATATACTTGCAGGCTGTATATGTAAAACAGTGCAATGTGTGGGATATGATAGGCACTTAACAGGTGTACAGTCATAAATTCAGTGATGTGAAATACAATACATCATAACCCATGAGGACATTTGTGTTAGACTTTTTTTTTCTTTAAGAGAGAGAGGGACAGTGAGAGAGAGAGAAAGAAAGAATCAATTTTTATTTAGTTTTTCTTTTTTCATGTGGCCTTCATCGCTCCAATACTTCATTGTGTACATGGTGCTTGGCTAAAACTTGTGTTCTTGTGCGTTCCGGACAAGCACTGTAACCACTGAGCCACTGCTCCAACTCCTGTGTTATACTTTTAAGCCTTAAAATTATGCAAATAGAATAAATTCTAAGCTTAATAAAATTACTATTATCTTACTTTTATTGCAATTAGAAAGACAATTAATTGCATTTATTCTACTCAGAAGCAACAGACACATATTATGAACACATTTTCACGTATTTGACATCTACAATATATAGTAGTATGCAATGTTGGATCACAGTCCTGAAAATCCGTAGAAAATTACTAAACATAATGCAGTGTGTACCACATCCATGCACATACAAATAGACTGATAATTGAGGTTGTGTGTCAGGACAGGAAAAAGCAGATTTGGGAAAGGAAAGTTACTGACTCCATTCCCATACGCAAATTGCGTGGTTTCTTACAGCTTCAGTTTGGTTCTGATCAGTTCTGATCAACTGAGTTTTCTGGCATTACTTCTTCATTAATGTTCCATTGTGATTATAGAAGACCAGATTGTCTATTCAAATGTAGTCTTCAAATATTCCTAGGGTACTCTTCCTCAAAATGGACTTTATTTTATTTATTTATTTAATCAACAATATTTGTCTTCTTTAAATATGGCTTTTGAAATGATAGAAACTATGTGGTTCAGTAGAAAATCATATCATAAACTCACAAAGTTTAACTCTTACTAGTAAAATAGGAACTAATAGCAAAAAATGGGTTCTTAAGAACCAATTTAGTGAGTGAACCTGATTGCACATTCCTATAATTTAAATAGGCTTTTAAAAATGTTATTTCTAGTGTCCCCACTCTGACCCAAATAGAATCAAAATTTCCAGGACTGGAACTTGGTCTCTGTGTTTGTTAAAAGTTCTTGGACCATGAATGATTTGGATGTACACAGCAGATAGACAACTGCTAATTTGGGCCTATCCTTATCTAAATTAAATTTATTTTTAATTACAGTAGCTTTTTTAAAAAAATTTCTGGTGAAGGGAGACATCTGGGAATAAACACCTCCCTTGCAAAGGAGAAGCACGTTAGCATGAAAGCTGCTTTTCTGTTTCTTTTGAAAATACTAATTTTAGAGTTTGTTTTAAATTATAGACTCTGTGAGCTGGAACTGTGGCTCAGCGGTTCATGTGAGGACCCGGGTTCAAACCCAGCACCACGTACACAACTAAGTGTCAGAGAAACAAAGGCCATGAAAAAATAAATAAAATTAATTCTCTCTTTCTAATTCTCTCCCTCTCACTTCAAAAAAAAAATATATAGTAAGCTTATAATCGTTAGTCATCAGTTTCTGAAGGGATTTTATCCATTCTGTCACACATACATAGAATTTCAAACTACTTAAAAGGCAAACAAATATTTGAAGCAAATATCTTTGGTCACTTTACAAACAAAGGAACAAACCCCCAAAGGACCTAGATGAAGATATCTATAGCTTATTATTCTGTCATTAGAATGGTAATGTTAATAGCCAACATTAATGGGCTCCAGGTGTCCCAGGTGGTATTTCTAAATGCCTTAGGGTAGAATCTCATTTTCTTTGCAACAGCCTATAAGGGGTACTGAACTGCCCCATTTTACCAGTGAGCACCTTGATGTCCAGTGAGAAATTTTACCAGTATGAATATTTTGTAAATGTTAGAACTAGTTATTTTGATATTTTCTAACCCTGAGCCTTTTTTCTTAAAAATTTCTATGCTTCATCAGTCTTTTTTATTTCAATAAACTGCCAGAATTTGAAATGGTGATTTTCATTAGAATATGTTTTACTCCTAAGGCAAAGCCAGAAGGCAGGTCTTCAAACAATTGAATCTTCTATGCTGACATAGTTAAAAAGTCAGAAAGACAAAGGACAATATTAACTCAATCATATGCCATGGTTTTAATTGCTTCGCTTTCTCAATTCCCCAATTTTGCAGATTTTGAAATTCTTTTAATATTTAGAGAATGATGCTGGGAGATCTTAAAGTGCAGGTGCAGAGAGCACTGGAGACATACACTTCTAGTTGAGCTCTCACTGGGGAATGTGCTTTTGCAAAAATCCCCCAGTTTTTAGGCTCTGTGCAAGTGCAATGAAACAGTGATAGCAATAGTGATAACAGTAATGAACCATAGCAATATCTGCCTTAGCTTCTTCATAGTATCTTCATGATCAGATAAGATATTTATCAAGAGGGTACTTTTTGTAGTATGCTATATAGATAACAGCTTTTATTCTACTCTTACCTTGTTATTGTTGATGTTATTATTGTCGATGCTATTATTGTCTTTGCTTATGATTGCCACTAATTGAATGTGGTCCCACATGGCTAGAGTAGATAGAAGATGGGTTGAATGAAAGCTGGACACAAATACCAAGCTCAGGACACCCCCGTGAGATTTTAAAATCTGAAGATTTAAAATTTGGGGACATGGAAGTATTTTCTAAAAAGAAACCTCTTAGTTAGATTTACATTCAAAAAAGAAAAAAGAAAAGTTTGCTAAGAAGGGAAGGTGGACATTGTAATTGTGTTGGAGTTCGTAAATAGAAATTGAAAAGCAGAAAACTTCTAAAATGTGGCTCATTGTTGATTTATCAATTCTAAAGTACTGTTTTTCACTTCTAAAGCTAGCCATTTTATTTGTTATGAGAATCTTTATCTTGAAACTTGTATTATATAAGATTTAATGATAATCTTTTCAAAATTATTCTTTCAAAGTTCATATTCAGTTATGAAAACTCTCAGCTTATTAATTTACTTTTAAGTGAATATTTTTACTTGATTTTGAAGAAATCCATGCTCTAATGTTATTAATACTCCATCTTACACAAGCTATTTGCTTGTGTAATTTGCATAGAGGAGGTAGCAAACAAACTCTAAACCTTGCAAATATGAATAATCTTATTTCTAATATATGCTTCATTATGTGTCAGAATTCACGGTTTTTAGTTATTAAGAGTGACAGTGACAGTCCTGTTCATAGCACACATAGTATAGCTTGTACCCTTCTAATTTTTAGTAAGTTAGACTGTTTCAATAGAAAGAGAGCCTGGACTTTGGGGAGTCAGGTCAAGCTGGGTTTGAATCTGCATTTTGCCACATTGGCTATATGTCTTCGCGTTAGTTCATTTACTTCTGTGAACCTTGAATTACTCCATAAAATGGGAAATAATATGAGTTGTCATAAGGTGGTTGTGAGGATAGAATAAAGTGTATTGATGTATCAAGAGTATAGAAAGTCCTCAGTACATTTACACCCTCCCCTGTGTTCTGGCTTATAATTTCTTATATGGAATTAGACAGCTTTCCTAGGGAGGTAAGAGGAACAAAATGTTGCTCTGTGCTGATCCACATATCTTCTTTCTAGTACTAACATACCAGTGTTCTAGTCAGCTTTTCATCACCATGACCAAAAAACCTGCCAAGAGCAACTTAGAGAGGCAAAGGTTTGTTTGGGCTCACATTTTCAGAGTTGATCCATGTTCAACCAACTCCATAACTCTGGGCCCAATGTGAAGCAGGACACCATAGGAGAGAAGTCAGCTAAGGGCATGGCTACCAAGAAGGAGAGAAAGGGGTAGGCAGGGGTGGGGGTGGAAAGGGTGGAGGAGTAGGGGGTGGGGTGGGAAGAGATGGTGAATGAATGAGAATTAGATGCCAGGAACAAAATATAAACCCAAAAGGCACATCCCCAGTGATCTGATTCCTCCTGTCACACCATACGTGACTATAGTTACCACCCAGTTAATTCATTGAACTGCATTAATTCACCAATCAAGTTACATCTCTCAATCTAATCATTCATCTCTGAACATTCTTACATTGTCTCAAGTGAGCTTTTGGGAAACACCTCATGTCCAAACCATAAGATTTCCACCCCTGACCCCCAAAACCTTATGCCCATCTCAAAAATGCAAAATGTGTTTAGTGCATTTTCAAGAGTCTCCAGTTATGCTTTTTTTTTTTTTGAGAGTCTCCAGTCTTAATAGTTCCAGAATTGCCAAAAAGTCCAAGTCCAAATATTATCTCAGACTCAAGGCAAACTCTTGGCTTGTGAAGCCCTGTAAAGATCAAAAGTAGATTACATATATCCAATATATATTGGATAGAGTAAACATTTCCATTGCAAAAGGTAGAAATAGGGGCATAGAAGGAAGGGATGGTGATGCCGGTGATGTGGATGTTGGGTTAGTGTCCTCTCGGAGTCGAAAAATGAAACCAGGGGACACCGAGGCAAGCATAGTAGACTAGTTTTATTATAGAAATTAAAGCACAGGGGAAAGAGCAGACTTCCCCCAGAGTGGGGGAAGAGGACAGAGCTGATGAGGCAGTGAGGTTTGCCCCTTTTATCCTCCTGGATTGGTCACTGCTTCCCTGCTCCTGTACCTAGGACACAGGTGCGGGGGAATTCTGGTCCAGTCTTTGGTCCATGCCTTAGGTGCCAATAGAAAGAATGTGGTTCCTTGCTGAGCAGCAGGGAGTGTCTGCACCTGGACTATCTTGTCAGACCCTCATTAGCTTTGGGGGATGTCTTTGCCTTCTCAGGAAAGATGACCATCAGTTAATTTTCTCCTTATCAACCCACATTGTTATGCCTACACTGAACTGCCTAACTTTTTCTGCCTCAGTGGGACCAAAGAAAGACCAAAATCTAGCTAGGCAAACAAGTCCTGCAGCTGCACATGCAGCATCTGGGGCACATGGCATAGTGATATCCGCTCCAAAGGGCTTGTGTAGCTCTGCCCCTATGGCCTTGCTGGTTGTATCTTGCTGCCCCCACCCCCTTCTCTCTCTCTCTCTCTTTTTCTCAGCTTGATTCCGCTCAATTCCTGCAGCTTTCCCCAGCACACATTCCAATTAATTCCAGCTCCACTGTAGCTTTGGATTCCTTCGCACATTTTTATGCATTGCCCTCTCAGGGTCTCCTTTTAGGAACTCTGACCCCTCCTGCACTTTGTGTGGCCTCCCCAGGTTTTCTTGTGAAATCTCAGTGGAAGCCTCCATGTCCCCCAAACTCCAGCATCCTGCATTTCTGTAGAACCAGCACCATGTTAATGCCACCAATGTCTACGGTCACCATGAGCAGTAACCAACACTTCTGCGACCATGACTGCAGCAACCTAAAAGTGCTGGGCAGTACAGCATAGTAAAACAACTTCCTAGGCAACCCTGTGCAAGATTGTGTGCTCCCATGATGTCTTCTCAAAGGAATTTTTACTGTTATTCTCTTAAACCTGCAATGGGTGTGTTTTTTCCCATTTCTGAAACACCCTCAAGCCATTTTTCCTATTGTCTTTTTGCAAAGCACTAGCATCTCTTTCATGGCTATAATTATCCAAATGTTCTTGCATTGTCTCACACATGAGCTTATAGGGGATACCTCTTATTCAAACCATTTACATCTAGTATTTTGAATACTTTGACAACTAAGATGCTATTAGTTTGATTTTCCATAGATTGGATATAAAATATATTGGAGGATTTCAACTTGGGAGTTACATACAATTACTATTTTCTTTAACTGAATTTCATGTAACTGTTGAATATATATTTCCTCCTCCCTCATAATTTTTCCCATTCAAAGTAACAAGGTCAGTTCCATGCTGATCCAGCCCTTTCATATATTGAAATATCCTTTCAGAGCTCTGTCTTTCTTTTAGAGGGGAGAGTATGGTGGGGAGGCCTTGGGGGAGAGGCAGCATAGGCTCACCAGCTATCCTCTGGCTTGTCCTGACTTCTCTGAGATCTCATGCTGCTTGTCTTTTGGTCTCCAGCCCTGGTCTTTTCTGTATCTGCTTTTAAATGTCTGGAATCTGATCTTGGCACAGATCTCTCTCTGCTGACTTGGACATCACTTTCAGTTTTGTCTGATGTTATTTTCTCTCTGAAATTCAGGCACATCCTCAATCCTGTCCTGGCTCTGTTCAACTAAGGCTTTGCTACAGATTCTTTGTCTTGGATCACCCTGAGAGGATAGTACACTGGATGGCTCCTCTCAGCCACCATCTAAGCCCCTGGGCTGCTCTGTTCTCCTCCCTGCCCTGCTGGTACCAGGTATACAGGGAAGTAGAAGTTCCCTGTCCTCTATTGAAACTATGCACTGGCATCTCCACACTCTCACAGCCTTCTTGAGTTGATGAGCAGCACCACTGAGAGTTTCCCTTGAAAGGGACCCTGAGTCTCTTCAATTTTGGGAGCCTAGGCTCCTGGGTTCCCCCTCTGGAGTTTTCATCTCAGTCATCCAGACTAATGGTAGAATTTTATAGTCAGTGTTCAGGTCAGTTTTGGTATTTAAAATATATCTTTAGAGTACGCAGCTCTTACAGGGAAAACGAATGTTTTCATGACTTTTTTAGAAACAGATCTGCTTTGAAGGTCAATATGGGCAAAGGTTTTTTTTGGTTGTTGTTGTTTGTTTTTTGTCTTGTCCTGCCCTCTGCTTTAGGCAATGAATATCCCAACTTCAAACACTAGAGGACTTTGAGACAACCAGAATTGCCAGAAAGGTTACATATTCCAGATGATATTTGAAAAATATTTACAACCTGCACAAGTAGTATTTTATTTCCTATTCTTTTATTTTCTGTTTTGCATTTCTTTCCTTCTTACTTGCCAGTCTGTCCAAGTTATTACACATGGAATATTCATGGGGTAGGTGTTATATTCAAGACTGAGATTTAACTGTATGCCACTTGCTATTTCTGTCTTTATAATCCATTTATATTCTTTCTCTAAAAGATTTGTTTTTATAACTTCTACATTTAACAACCACTCATTTCCAGTTGGTGTCAGTTCCACCAAAGGGTGATATTTTAGGCTGCATTACCTGTTTGAGCAAGTTTCTTTGCTTTCAAAATCCTGTGTTTTTATTCTTATTACTCTAAAAGCAATGTATCATTTATCCTAGGAAGATTCTTGTGAGTAATAGTCTCATTTTCTAGTTTTAGCCTTCTGTACCAATTATAGATCCTCAATGATGTGCTTTATATAATTATTAGAGACTGGAGAGAGGCAATTTCTCAAACAGCTTTCTATTCCCTTGTGGCTGACAAGAGTTCTAATATAGCAGTGGGAGATGCAGATGGCAGTTCTCTGTTGTTAGCAAAAGTGCTAAGTGGTCTCACTTAAATTATTAACAAAATATACAGACCAAGAATGTAGCGTCTTGTCCTGCTTTTCTCATTCTCTGCCCTTAACAATGGCTATTGCAATGTTATGTGAAAGGCATTCACCCATGGTTTGAGTTAGAAGCCTGATCAATTTGTTGCTGGAATGCGTTGCATAACTAACACTTAGTAGTTGCAAATTTTCCTGTTCATGCATGCATGGCTTCTGGAATGGTCAGACTTATTTAAGTCAATAAAAATAGTAGTGGCTAGTGTTTTGGAACAGTGTATCAGCCGTTATGTTAACCTTCTTACATGCACTATCTTTTTTAATTTTCACAATTCAGTGAGGTGGATACCCATTTTCCAGATGGAAAACCAGGAATTTAGAGAAATTAACAAATTAGCCGCAGACACAAAACTGGAAAGGCATCAAAGCTCAAACCCACTTTGCCTACTTCCTTACCATGATATGTGGTATCTGAACTGGAATGGCCATTAGAGTTAAACAAAGCACTGTTCCCCTTTACACTGAAATGACAATTATGAACCTAGGCTTCTCTGTGCAAACAGGTTATATGTTTACCCTAACTATGGACCCTCCAAATATGAGATGTCAATCATTAAAACACTAAAAATTTAAGATGCCAGAGGTCCTTCTCAATGTCCTTTCTCCAACGATGCAAAGTCCCTCATCTATAATCGGGTTCAGTTTTCACTAGAGAAGAGTCCCCTCCCCTCATGCTATACTGTGTAAACATGGGCAGGGCTGTACCTTGATCCTTCTCTATTAACGTTATAGAATTTCAGTTTGTTTTTTCAATATATATTATTTGAACTTGTGAGTACTTGGGTATTTTTGATAGATACTGGAAAAATGAAGATGAAAAGACATCATCCATGCCCTGAAGGAATTTTAGTCCAGTTTAAAACTAAAAGTTGACAGTTAAAGATTAGGAGGGACAGTGCTCTAATGCACAGGTGGAATGGGGTCACGACTGGAGGAATCTTCCAGGGCCAGCTAAGGTTAGTCCCTGAAGGAGAGTGGCATGATGGGTTTTTATGGGAGCATGACCCTGAAGGGTAGAGAGACAGGATGACCACTAATTGATAGTTGTCCAAGTAAGAAGTGATAGAGTTTGTGGCAGTGAGGATGGAGTAGGGAGAACAGAAACGAGTGGTGTGCGGGGGGAAGAATATGCATAACTTGGTAATTGATTGGATGTGAAGGGAGAGAGGGAAAGTCCCTTCCTCACAGTTTTGTTTCTTATTTTTATTGTGTGTTTTTCTTTCCCATTTCTGGAGACAAAAGTCAGTAAATGTGTTTGCATAGTTATGAACCTCACAGAGAAGGGCAGAGGAGAGAGTACTTAAAGCAGACTCAGATGCCTTGTTTGTGAAATAGGGATATTAACCCTCCTGGGTCACAGAGCTGTTGTAAAGCTAGGATGACAGCATGAGGAAGGTGCTTCTGGAACTGAAATGCATAACAGGACATGAACAGAATGCCATTTTTGTGTTAAAGTAATCACAACACTCAATCTAGCATATCTTGAAATTAAAAGATGGTCATGGCGGTATAATAGATGATCCTGTATTTGATACTTAATATTAGCCACCTTGTTTTCAGTGCTTCAGATGTAGTCACTAGTTTGATTCTCACAAAATCTTCATTTTTCAGATAAGGAAACCAAAACACAGAGAAGTTAGCAATTATGTAAGGTCACAGCTCTTTAATGGGGGAAAACGGGCTTTTCTCCAGGTCTCCTCGCCCTTCCTTCCTCCCTTCCTTCTTTTCTTCCTTCTCCTGTCACATTTCTTAGATCTCTAGCTAGCAAAACATAGTCAGTAGTTTGTGGCCATTTTTGTCAGGTGCTCTTGGGAGCATCCTTCCAGTGTACCAGCTTCTCAGGCAAAGACCCCTTTTTAACTTATGACTCAGGACTCTAAGATCTGCATTGGTAGAAGAGTGATCTTTTAAAGAGTGTCAGACTGTGTTCACAAAGGAGGGAAATACAACATGATCCCTGTGGGATTTTTTTTTTTTTAAGAGAGAGGGACAGTGAAAGAGAAAGACAGAATCCATTGTATATATTTATTTATTCATTTATTTTTCATGTGGCTTCTGTTGCTCTGACACTTTGTTGTGTACCTGGTGCTGGGGGTTGAGCTTGCATCCTCACACGTGCCAGGCAAGCACCCTAACCGCTGAGCCACTGCTCCAGCTCCTCTCTGAGGGATGTTTAATGACAAGATTCAGTGCTTGTTCTTCTTTGTGGCCACAGAGGAACTAAGTGGTTGCCTGTGTATGTAAAACCTAGCATAAGAATAAGAAGGCAATCAATTTCTGTCACTATTACAAAAACCTAAGATAATCAATTGAATAAGAGAAAGGTTTATTTTGGTTGACAGTTTTGGAGGTTCCAGTTTATGATTGGGTGGACCCAGTGGTTTTAGGTCACTGGGGCAGGGCAAGGTGGGTGGAGAACGCATCATGATGGAAGCCTGTGGTATAACAATCTGCTCATTTCATGGTCCTGAAGTGAAAGAGAATAAGGGACTGTGATCCCATTCTCTCCTTCTAGGACACAAACCCAATGACCTGAAGATCTCTTGCTAGGTCTCTCCTCCTAAGAGTTCCACCATTTTCCAATAGCACCATTCTGGCAACTAATCCTTTACACATGGGCCTTTGGGAAACATTTAAGATCCAAACTGTAGCACACAGAAAAATCTAGAGAGAAAAATGAGATAAAAGTGAAATATTAGGAACTAGAAATAGGCATCAGATGCCACCTGTTCAACCGATTGAATGGAGGAATGAAAAAAGGACAAAACTTAAGTACTTGCTATGTACCATTCTTTTAGACCTAATATCAATTGTCTCAGTTAGTTTTGACAATTACTCCAGTCTTTGCTGTTTGATCATTTTGTTATAGCTGTGTTCTTATACGCCTTTTATATCTGACAGCCCACACATTGTGATCTGAAGTTTTTCTTCTTGCTTGAATCCAAGAGTTATTACATAGATAACTTTGTAGGGAATTTCCAGAACAGCCCTCTACATCCTTGTGATTTACCCTTCCCATCCTTGATATAGTATCTGCAGATTTCTATTTTGTAAACCTTAGCTTCCTTTAACGAGATCTTCAACAGCTGTAAAGCTCAACGGTGCATGTAAGGCAGGCAAAGTAGTTTTAAAAAAATTCTTCATTCCTACCAGGTCTCAGGAAAGAACTGGCATGAATAATGGGTTAAATAAAGCTCTTAAATTATGAAAATCACAATTATATATGCATGTAATTTTTAGCACAGAGGTTTATTAATTTGCATTCAGATCATTAGAGCCAATTAGCAGTTCCAGCTTCTCCCGCTATGCTTTAAGCCTTTTACCCTTTATTTTCCTTGTCACATCTTTACAGATAAGCGCTGACAGTTGACGTCTAGTAATAGTGTCCAGTAAACAGGAAGTTCTGTTCTAATACCACCCCACTACCATACATGGTACATTTTCTCCTTTCCCTCTTTTTCTGTAATGCTTCTTTCCACAGAGGATCTTTTTCTGTAAAGGAATTCTACCATTCACTGGATAGTCCATCTGGGACAGTAGCTGCAGTAATTAATAAATGAAAGAAAAAAAAGTGAGAACTCTGTTTTGTCCTCCTTTTCCTCCTTACTTGAGACACCTATTATTTGTAGGAGAGGAAAAGAACAAAAGGAGAACACAAACTCTGCTTGTAAACCTGGCTTCTTGGGTTGGGTCCCTGGTGAGAACTAGCAATGGTGTCCTCACTTATGTCAGCACTGAATTGGAAATGGTGTTTATAGAGAACACACAGTTGATGAACTTAAGAAGCATTGGCAAAAGTCTATTTAATTTTTAAAAGTTCACCTATGCAGCTACAGGTTAATTAGTTCAACAATCTTTTGGGATTCATTTAGCTAATATTAATTGGTTATACATAGTCTGCCATGTGCCCACTATTTATTTTCCAGAGCTAGTGTTTTCTTCCTGTGTTTTTGCTCTGTTCCAATTACAATATAAATTCTTTGAGTTGGAGGCATTACAGTCTATGTTATTTAATACTAGGCATTGAATTCTTAGACATAATTTAAAAGTAGTCAAAAGACTCCATTATGCCCATTCTGATTACCTTTGTTCCCTGTCTATTCTTGTGATTTCTGCTCCCATACCCAAATGTTGACAATGGATAGGGAAATTGCCCAAGTATATTGACCCATGTGATTGTTGACCAATGAACTCAAGTCAAGGCCCTTTACCTCCACTACATCCTCAGTTTTGTCATGATGTACTTACTTTGAATATTAATTCTATGTCCATTTAATTAAGCAGGGTTATTTCTGACCTTCTGTATCTTAAAGCTTTTCTCTACCTTCACCTCCTGTTGTTTTAGCAGATTTTACTACCTATAACTTAGAACATGCAAGTTTCTCAGGCTCCATCTGCTTCTAACCTTGCACATTAAATTCTCACCTAATTACATTCATCTTTAGCTCCTTCCCTCCTTTGCATTCCTGACCATTCTACCTCTGCCCTTCATGAGCCAACCTCTGTTGTATCAAGGCTATGTGGTCTTGTCCATATTAGCTGGTCTCTGTGCCTTATTATTCAGATACTCTCATTTCCTGCTTTTCCCCCCACCATATTAACCATATGTGTTTCTTCAAGTGGGTTTTGATATAAGCATTACGAACACTGCCTACCTTGAACATTTCAACCTCTGCTTAATTAGTTTCACTTTTTCTCACTCTGAACTTGGCTTGCAAGTCCAAGTCTTAGATATGCTTCCCCCAGGCTCTCATACCTGGCATGCATCCTTTTATTATAGAACTAATCACGTTGTATTCCAAGTGCCTGGAAATACTGCCCTATCTACTTTTATATTGTTGCACCTAGCATAGCGCTTGGTGTGAGTTTCTAGAAAAGCACATTGAAAATCAACCATGAAAAAGTGACTGAATGAACAGTGAATGAAAGAATCTTAGAACTGGTTCCCTACAATCAATTCTGCCTTGCCACTGCCCCTGGACTCTGTAATTGTCTTTTGTCTGATCTCTTGAATATTCAGGGTCTATTTCTCCAACTAAAAGTGTATGCTCCAGGGATTTTTGTCTTCTTTGTTTTTACTACATCTCTACTGCCTAAAACACTGTGTGGTTTGTAGTAGGTGCTCTGCCATGTTTGTTTAATGTGTGTTGAGTATACAGAATCTATTCCCAACTCCTCAATCTGGCGTTTACATTTATCTTTATCTTCTCCCCTACCTGACCACTGCCTCTCCAGTCTCACTTCACTAATCTCACTCTTCTGATTTATCCTATATTTTCTCCCTTTCTAGGTTCAACTTCTTTACTTGGTCTGGTCCCTCCCCTCTCCCACTCATTTTTGTTCACTGAAGCTCTTCTTTCAACCTCAGCTCAAATCCCACCTCCTCCAAGAAGCCTCCTCAGATTCCCCCATTGAAATGCACCTCCCCCTCTCCCAGGGTCCATCAGCCTTTTGCACCTCCACACCCTATCAGTCTTTCTTGTGTCCCCTGGCACCTACTCCATATCCTCATCCCTCCATGGCTGCTCAGTGCACCATTTGTAGCCTGTTGAATCTGAATCTGAGAAGGGACTTCACCAAGGTTGCTCATAGCTCCTTGAAGAGTTCAGAACTGGTGCTTTCTAACTGTAGATTGAGTGACTCTTCTAGATGGCAAAGCACCCTGAAATCTTTAAGTTCTGCTTTAGGTAAAATTACAATCCTTTGTTGTAATTCTCTGAATATGCCTATAATGGTTCATAGTTCAGAGTAATCAACTTATTTTTATTCCACATCATTTCTCTCACTTGTTATCCATTGTTTCTTTTGTGACTTCTTTTACTCATTTTTATATTCTTTCCATTTAAGATAAATTTATAAGTAGAATTTCACTCCATTTTCTAGTCTGTCAGGCTTTCTTATGCATGGGGTAAGAGGGAAGAATGAATATGTGGTGTGCATGTGGAATGCCATGTTCTGCCTCATAGAATAGGAAAGACATTTTCCATTATAAAAATATGCAAATTAGGGAATTTGCAGAAATATAAGTGTGTTCTGTGAGCAGTAATGCTAAATAAAAGGTAGTGTGTAATCTATTTTGATTTTGGTTGCAGCCACTTTTGAGAGAAAAATCATTGAATGTGGCTTTGTTTAGTAGGATGGAATAGAAGCTTAAAGTTGTATGTGACCTTAGGTATGACTTAGTCCAACTTTTTCTGTTTTATCAGAATCATTGCATTCTTTTTTTGACAAATATTTAATTTTACCTTAAAATAAATTTCACCAATGATATAATTAACATACATGGATTTTAAAAAATCAATCTAACACCCTGATTGAAATACATATGCAAAATAAAGGTAAGGTAATTCATAATAAAACCATATATTTATAAGTTGATAATATTATATACAACATACAAAATTGCATACTCAAATATATAATAACAATAATTATTATTACATATATTATTGTCAACATATAAATACTTAAGTCTGACTCCTCTGGAAGACACAATGGAGTCAGATGCTTGCCTGTGTAAGTAGAATCACAACCACACAGTAGTGATGGACACAAGTATATTGTATTGATAACTTCAGTAACAGAATTGGTCTGTATCAATAGTGTGATTTTTTTTTTCCCTGATGGTGACCATCGTTAATTAAGTTTCAAGTGAGGCAATTTCACTCATGTAAACACAGTCTCCCACACTTATAAAAACACTGAAGCTGCACTCTTAGAAAAAAACAGTGTGAATTAAAATAGCATGAAACCCAAAATAATATTTTGGATTTACATGGAAAAAGGAGGTAATGTGTAGGCTTAGATACTTATACAAAGGGTCTAGTAAATATTGGAGTGTCTGTGGGATGTTTAGGGACTTGTGCACAAAATTTTTCCTTTTGTGCACAAGTCCCTAACATTTTTCCTTTTGTGGAATTGTCTTGCTCATTTTCACCTCCATGATTGACTCTGTCTACCAAATGCCCATAATATTCCCTTAACATGGGTCCACTGTCATTGTGATTCCACCTCCCTGTGGATGTCCTGATTGCTGTCTAGTGGTTGGTGCCCCAACTGTGAATCTCTTCCTACTCCTACCACCTCCTTATAGAATTAGAAAACCAGAAGAGTTAGAGATACCTGAAAATAGTCTTAAAATTAGGTAAGGTTCATGGAGGTCTTGAGTTGCTTGATGGTTTTGCTATGTCTATAGCTACTCTGCCCATCAGAAGCATCTAGACATAATTATGAGAAAATGTGGAATCAGACTACCTTGGGCTTGAACCTATTACTTAATAGACTTGGGCAAATATTTGTGCTAATTAATCTGTCTCAGTCTCCGTTTCTTTACTAGTAAAGCACATGTCATAATAAAACCTAACTCACAGAGTTATTAAAAGGATTAATTAGAAAATACACATAAAGTGCTTGGAATAGAGTAAGTTTTACTTAAAGGATAGTTATGATGATGACGATGATGATGTGGTAGTAGCGGTGAAAGGCTATGGTATTGACAGAATTGTTCAAGTTTTTATCTTTGATTTTATTTCTTTCTTAACTACAATTTTTCCCCTTTAAGCGGCTAAATCTCCTGGATTTTATTCCAGGTTGAATGTCATTATCACTCTTGTGGATTCTTTTAAGTGCAAATACTTTTCCAGTTAACTAATACTAAAATTTAAATTCCCTGACAGTTGAAATCTTTTCTTCATGAATACACTGGAGATTTGCATATGTGACTTTAAATGAAGTTATACTAATAAAAGCCTTCTTTCATTGGTAGAGAATAAATATCTACATTTTATTGCATCACTGTTTTTGAATGAAATGCTTCCTTTTACTTATGCAGAGGCTGTATTCCCAGAATTTAGCTGCTATAATGATTTCTTTAGTACCACACAAATTCTGTATTAATCTCTCAGCAGTTTTCTGAGTTAAGTGCATTTTTATGCTTGGCAGGATTAGGGTAGTCTAGGAAAATTAGTTTTCTTTTCTTATTACTTTTCCCGTTTATTTTGTAACCAGTTAATGTACCACACTATGATGGATGATTGATCCAAGAAAAACTGCAAAACTGCAAAGTTAAGGAATAATTGGCAGACTGTAGTTAAGCAATGAAGTCTTCTACTACCTTTCAGCAGGCTTTAAGACAACCTCATTATTAAAACATACATACAAGCAAAATTCTAGATGTGCATGAAATTTAATTACTGCCTAAGTAGCAATGATGCCAAGTTTTTATTTTACAGTGGATGCATAATGTTTGTGAAGCAGCCTGTAGCATGGGTAAGCCATAGCAACCACAGAGGAGCTTGCATGAAAATGGATTTTATAACTTGGTAGCCACATCTGAGCCACTTCCTACTTAGTTAACAGGAGACTTCAGTGCAAGACATCCAATTGTTCAATGCAATAGTCATTCCTGGAAACCTAGCTCAAATTTATATTCTGGTGGTAGAATTAATTCCTTTCTGGTGATGATATTGCAGGAGGTGAGCCAATTGTTTTCTAAAAATGCTAAAGTCTCTTTTTCAAGTGAATATTACCAACTTTATTTTTGGAACAAGACTGATCAATTTAATGAATAAATAAGACAGGGTGACCCAAGAACAACATTTTATCATTCTTTCATTTATTTAATCAATTATTGTAACATTTTACAAATGTTTATTGACTACTTACTTTGTAGGAAGCAATGTGCTAGGTGCAGGTGCAGGGAATATAAGATAACTAGAGTTCCTACTTCAACATAGGATAAGATTGACCTTTGTAGAACACAGACAAGGTATGTATGCATGAAATATAATGTGTTTTAGAATGTGAATACAGTGACCATCCCATAGAATATAAATCACCAGAAGTTTAAAAGTCTAAAATCTTAGCCAAATATAAAAGGATCAGCATTGTGGTACATAAACTACATATTTAGGGAAGTAATGCATGATCATAAAAGTCTTGTCAGCAGACCTTTACTGAACAGCTCCTATGTAAATGTACTGGGCTGGAGATCAATGGATAAGAGCCAAGCCTGCCCTTGAGGAAAAATACATATTTCTTCTGGAAAGGATTGATATTTTAAGAGTTATAGCTCTCAGGTGTTATCTTTGCAATCAGATAGTCAAAGCTTTTAAATTTCCAAAAGAATAACTGATGAGCCTGTATCTTGAAACAGCATACATCTCATCCAGAACAAACGGAGGAAAGAAATGTCCTTCAAGAATCTTAAGATGTTCTTTGTAGCAGAACTTGTTTTTTCCTAAAAGCAAGTTGGGAAAGATTTCAGTGCATCTTTTGGCAGTGGTCTTAAAATGTGGGGGAATGTAATTGAAATTTTCAATGGAAAACTCAGTTGCAAGGCTCTGCTTAGTGAGTGTGATATAAATTATCATGCCATTATCAATGCCATCTTCCATCTATAAAAGAGAGGAAATACATGAGCATCATAAAAACCCTTTTATCAAAATGATTTTATATTCATGGCAGTGTCTGAAAGCAAACACAAGCTGTTTCAAGAGATCTTTAACTATTTTGCAGAAGAATCACAGTACCAAGCATTTATAATATAAACTATATTAATTTGGACTTAACTGGGAGATTTTACTAGATTCTTTTAGGTGGGTATTCCATATTATGTACTGATGGATGAAAAATGGAAAGTAAAATTGGGAATTTCAGCATATCCTTTTGGGAACCAGAGTGCTCTGATGATATCAAGACTCAAAGTTCTCTAGCAGTATAAACTTCCAACTGTGCTGTCTAGACATCTTTAGGATAATATTGGGTTTGAAATCCATTTTGCCAGCACACTGGAGCTAACACTGTGTGGCTTCTAAGATAGGCCATACAGGGTAAAGCACTTCGTTCTCCTTGTTTTTTGAATGCTTGCTTTGGGCCTTGAGCTTCCAAGTAAGAAGTCTGCCTTGAGGCCACCCTATTGTGAGGAACTCACAATAGGAAGTCACAGCATCACTATGGCAGATTTTATTTTCCACAGATGAATGCAGTAATATCTCTATCCCACATGCTCTTCTACAGTGTGTCTTTTCCCCTTCCCCTCTAGAAGGTGGAGTTTCATTCACCTCTTCTTGATACCCTCCTCTTGTGACTACTTTGACCAATAGAGTATACTGGTGCTAACACTGTGTGGCTTCCAAGATAGACTATAAAGAGAAAAGCACTTATTTTTCCTTCTATTTTGAATACTTGCTTTGGGCCTTGAGCATCCAAGTAAAAAGTCTGCCTTGAGGCTACCCTATCGTGAGGAAGTCAAGCTTCATAGAAAGGCTACCTTTAGGTGCTCTAGTCAATCGGCCTAGTCTTTGAGACTTACCAGCCCTGCAACATAGAAGATAAAGGGAGAAGAGATTGCCAGATGATTCCATCCCTAAATAATAAGTCACCCTTTAACTCTTCCTTAAGAAGTGCCATGTCTTGGAATAGAAGGAAGACATCCCCTGTGTACCCTGTTCAATTTCCTGAACCACTCTGTTATTATTGTTTTAAGTCACAAGTTTTGGAGTAGGTTATTTTATAGCAGAGTTAACTGAAAATGTCATTAATAAGGCAAGCAATATAATGGCAAAGCATTGTTGTCAACTGAACAGTAATGCCTCAACAGTCTTTCCTCCTATGTAAAAGCAATATTTATTGAACATGTTAGAGAAGAAATTTGCATATTTAGGGTAGGCATAATTATAGCAACTGCCATAATTTTGCATTGGATATTTTATCTCTCTCTCTCTCTCTCTCTCTCTCTATATATATATATATATATATATATATGTATGTATGTATACCTATATATAGATATATAGATATCTGGCATTGTTTGGTGCCTGTGATGCTGGTTTTGTGAATGTTTTGTTTATGTCCTCTCAGAGTCGAAGAATGAAACCAAGGAACACCTAGGCAAGTGGAGCAAACAGAGTTTATTTAAGAAAGAAAAGATTTCTCCGGAAGAGAGTCTCAGAGCTGAGAGCGCAAAGAGGAGGTCTGCTCATCTTTCTTACAGTCTCTCAAGATTCTCCCCATTTGATTAATCATTGCCTTCCCTCCCCCTTCAGAAGCTCTGGTCTGATCTAGTCTTTTGTCCTGGGCCCACGACCATCTTTATCAGCAGAGGAGCTGCGTACATCTGGAACACCTTTGTTAGTAGAGGGCTTTGTTAGCATGTGGGGGTGTGACAGTGGATACTCTTTGCCCTATTAGGAAAAATGACCATTAGCTAATTTCCTCCTTGCTGAGCCCATCATTCTGCCTACATTCTCTGCCTAACTGTCCCCCTGTCTCATCTGGACACCCTTTTTTCATTTATGCAGCTCTTGAGTTTCCTGGAATTTATCACTTTAGAGTTTTAGCTGGAAGTAACCAAAACCAACATTGACTGATTAAATAGAAAATTATTTTATTATAAGAATATTGGATAGATCACAGAATTGTGGGGAGGGCTGGAGACTAAACTATTAAGAGTGATTGAGACTAAGCTCATAAGAAGAATCACACATCAGAATTGGCCTAATGAGGGAACCGTGCCTGCTGCTGTGACTTCATGAACACTGGAGGATAACCCTGTGCTGTGACCAGTGCCGGCAAAATGGGATCCTCCCAAAGCTTCTCCTTTCAGGTTGTTTCCAAACCAAAGTTTCAGAAGCATGTGGCTCATTGGCAAAACCTAGTCTAAGTGCCTGTATTCTAGCTGCAAAAGAGTCTGAAGCATGTGGTTTCTGGATTCTGCCCTGAGAAAGCCCAATGAATGAGAGCAAATTTTCCAAACATGATTAGAGTGTTTGAAAGGTACTAGATAGGTTAAAAACATGATAGTTCTGTATGAGATAGGACATATTCAGAAAAAGCACACACAGTCTAGCTGGTCATAAATAAAAGGATCATATCATGCTGATGGTGCCAAAATGCAAAACTGGAGACAGCTGATGGAGTACTAAGGCCCACTTCCAAGCACAAGGTGTTAAAATTTCTATAGATTTATGTATGGGAAAAAAATTCCTTGTTCCAGCAAAATATTGCTCAACTTTATTTTAATGTTAAGCCTCAACAAAGAGCCTCTTTGTCATAATATGGAGATGGGGAGAATATTGTCAAAACAGATGAACTAAATCAATTTAACTGCAGTGTTTACCTTTCACTCTGGGGGAGGACTTCCTGCCCCTCAGTTCCTATCTCCAGGCACAGGGTGATGGACAAATGATGATGATCAGGTAAGGATACCAACATTCACTGGGTGCTTATTATGTGCCAGGTACTCTTTGAAGTACTGTGTAGGGATTATGTTTTTAAATCTTTACAACTACCCTGTGAGGTGGATACTATTATTATCTGAATTCTCTGATGAGGAAACTGTGGTACAAACTGGCCACACAACTAATAAGAGGTAGTACTGGAATTTGCCCTTGATCTTTCTTAAGTACTCATAGGAATTTAAATAAGTTTCTTGCTGGGAAAAAAGCTGTAGTATTGCCTAATCCTTCAACAATACATGCACTAATGCCTAAGAAAAAGACTCAGGTATCCTCTTCCCTACAACCTGCAACAACTTGTAGCAGCTTTCCAATCTGTTACATTGCTTAATCCTCGTGCCAGTCTGAAGAAATTTATCATTAATACCTGCATTTTATATGTGGGAAGAAAGATGAGTCTCAGACGAGTTTTGTGTTATGAGTAGTTTTTGAATGAAGATCCACATTCTCAACCACTGTGTAAGCTATGATGGTGAGGTTCCCAGAGAAATGCAACAGTTCAGCACCGAGGGACAAGGCCATGAAGCAACAGTGTCAGGGAGACCCAATTGCTGTGCAGTCTTTGGAAAGAGAGTGGCTCTTTATGAAGTGGTAACATATAAAGACCTTGGCTATAGATTCTAGCATTTATAAACAGTTTACATCCTGTTGGTCAAAACCAGTCTCACTGGTCTGAGGGTTCTTGTTGTAATTCTTTCAGAACCCAATTTCCATCTCCATGTCCATGCTCACATTTAGCTAGTTTCATAGAAGATATAATTTCTGCAGTTAGACTAGGTACATCTGGAAAAATCCAGAATGAATAGAAATAGCACTTCAACATTAGAACTAAAGAATACAACTATTCTCAGCCTAACATTTTAAACTTTTATACCATTTTAGTTGTTCTGTGGAGAAATATTTTTGTCCTCAAAGGGATTAAGATAAAAAATTGGAGATTGTGTACATATGACTTTATCAAACATTTCTTCAGCCTATTTTTTTCTATCTTGATCCACTATAAAATTTAAATCACAAGTTTACATCCTGTTGAGCAATACCTCTATGATTTTTGCCTCAACGAAAAAACACGCCTTCTTTGGGGCAGGAAAGGTGGTTCAGTGGTAGAGCATTTGCCTGGCATATGCAAGGACCCAGGTTCATACGCCAGCAACACACACACAAGTGTCAGGAAAACCAAAAACCAGATGAAAAAATACTAAAAATTGACTCCTCTCTCTCTTTTTTCTTTTCAGGGATGAGGACTGAACTCTGGACCTTGCATGTGCTAGGCAAGCGCTCTGCCACTGAGCTAAATCCCCAACCACAACTCCTCTTCTTTAAAAAAAAAAAAAGCTTCCTTTCCATTTACACCCTTAGTCCTGGAATTAGGCAAATGCATGCATATTTGCACTAACTCTCCCATGAAATGTTTATTCCTGTCACAGACTTATCAGATTCCATCTCCAGTTGCAGAGTCTTATGATCACCTGAAAGCAAGGGTTCTGGAACAAGACCATTCTCCCCCACAGGGGATGTTTGGCAACATCTAGAAATATTTTTTGTTGTCACACTGGAAGGGTGCTACTGGCATCTCATGGGGAGAAATCAGGGATAATGCTACACATTCTATGGTGCACCAAGCAGCCTCCAACAACAAAGAATTGTCTACCCCATAATGTCAGAGGTGCAGCATTTAAAAACCCTCTAGATGGGTTCTCTGGATCCTTTCTCGCTCTCTGTGTCTGTTATTAGTTACAGAATCTGGATTTGGTACAAAAGGGAAAATAATGTCCTTTTGTTTTTTCAAGCTCTGCCTGATAATACTTGGAGGTTTGGAGCTTGTATGTGCAAAAGATGACTGAGGTTAAGTGCCTTCTTCTTTCCTTAAGTTGTTACTAATGGCTCAGGGTCCCTGGTCTTATAGGATACGTTTGTATCTTAATTGTTAGTTTACACTTGTCTCCAACAACACACATCTGTCACTTTCATTCCACTCAACTCTTTGCCATTTTCTTTGCCATTTATGCTCATCAGCTTGACACTTCCTTATCTGCAATCTGGAATACTTTACGGCTTCATCAGCCAGATGGTTTACAATTTAAAAAAAAATGTTAATTAATGTCAGCAGCAGAGACCTTGTTGTTAACTTCTTTTCATTTAGAGAAATTATACATTTATGTTTCCTTCTTTGCTTTCCTTTATAGCAGTTTTCTTTCCTTGACAAATCATGCAATTTACTTGGAGTGGTATATTCACAAGTTTCTCTTGGCTACAAACTGATTTTGGCCTTAAGGAATTCTGGTAGATTAATGAAGCAGTATTTCCCCCAACAGAAACCACAGCTGCTTTTCTGCCCAGCAGTGGGGCTTAGTTATATGGTCATAGATTGATGAAATTCAGGAAATATTGACACAGGTCAGTGTGCCAGGGTGAGGGGGAATTTAGATGAAAAAGAAATAGAGCCAACTAAAACAGCTTAAAGTCTAGTTAGAGGTGGTAAGATATGTGCACATAAGATTACAGTACACAAAAGAGGTGTCAGAGAGGTGCAGAGTTTTGATGGTGTCTGGAGCACTGTACTTATGGTCCAGCAGTGCATGAAGATTCAGGCTAATGGTCTAGACTTCCAAATCCCATATTCATGCTGGCAGTCTTCCAGAATCCTAGCATAAGGATAACTCTATAAATGACGACCTCTGCATTTTGGTTCCATGTTTCACTGTTTCGATCTAAAATTCCCTGAGACTACAATCGTATCATACCATCTCCCAGTGATTTATTTATGTCTAGTTTGTCAGGTTGACCAGAATGTCATGTTTTACATTACTTTGACCTTCTGGCTTTCAAAGGTGATTTTTGTTTTCAGATTTTCCTAATAACAACTGCAGTTAAGGATTCAAATTAATTTTTAAATTTCCATGGTCTTTGGCTTTACTATTAGGGGAGTAGGGATCATTTCCCTTTCCTCCTTCCATCACAACTATATTTGGAAACTTTCTGTTTCGGGGATGGCATTGGAGAAAAACTGCAGGTTTTGGGGTCAAACATACCTGGATTTGAATCCCAGCTATGACTTTGTGTCTCTTTGAGAAACGTTCCTGAGTTTACAGAAATGCAAATTTCTCTTCTGGACAGACAGGATAATAACATCTACAGCTCAGAGTTTGGAGAGGATAGCTGAGATGACATGTAAAATTCTTTGCCAAAAGGAGCCTCTGTGAGTCCTCTCCATATCCATTTATCTCCATCACTTAGAGGATGTTTCTAAAGGGAGCTGGCTCCAACCTCTGTCTCTGGTGGTTTCTGTGGCTTCACAATACCTGTAGGAAGTTTCCCCCTATCCCTGCCCTTTCTGATCAATAGCATCAATTTCCTCTTGATCCTGTACTGAAGTCTTTTTAATTTAAAATTTTAACTAGACCCATATTTTACCAGTTTCCTTTGCTTAAATAAAGTAAACTTCATATTGGAATTTTTCAGTCTTTCAATTATATTTGTGAACCTATTGTGATTCCATATTTTACTAATCATAATTCGCAATTCCTATATATTTACTTAGAGCATAGTATCATATTCTTCCTTTCATGTGGAATTGAAAACTTAGCATCATTTAATGCCAAACTTGTTTCTGCCTCGGTTCTTGTAGGCAGTTGTGTCCTGTTCAACTCTGTTTTTGACCCAAGAACTTCATTGAGTACCTGCTATATATGCATGAAGGGATTTTATAGTCAACACTGTGAAAGCTCTATGTTATCTTTCTCATGCTTCAAGTTCTTTAAAAGCAGATATGCTTTTCTGGTGGATATGTTTTGTTTTTAAGAGGGGGAAAGGGGGAGAGAGAGAGGGAGAGAATCAATGTTCTTATATTTTCACCTGGTCTTTGTTTCTCCAACACTTAGTTGTGTATGTAGTGCTGGGGTTTGAACCCAAGTCCTCACACGTGCGAGGCAAGTGCTCCAACTGCTGAGCCATTGCTCCAGTCCCTGGATGTGTGTGTGTGTGTGTGTGTGTGTGTGTGTTTTAAAGAGAGAAGTACAGTGAGAGAGAAAGAAAAAGAGAGAATCAACTTTTTTTAGTTTTTCATTGGTTTTTGTTGCTGCAACACTTAGCTGTGTATGTGGTGCTGGGGTTCGAACCCAGGTCCTCCTGCATGCCAGTCATGCACTGTAACCACCAAGCCACCTCTCCAGCCCCCCGGTTGTGTTTTTAATTAAAAGTGCCTACAGAAAATTGGTGAATTTTTCCTGCTGTTTTCTGAATTGCTAACATTATCAATAATAATTTTTTACCAGATGAGCTTTAATACTTTTATTATATCTTGGAGACAAGATAATTATAACATATTTTAAGGGTTAGAGAATAAAATAACACAGTCTATCCATCAAACAGCTTCAGCAGTATGTATGACAAGTACATTCAAAAGCTCCTGGGGCCCCTGGTCTTCTCTTTGCTTACCCCAACCTTGTCCAGAGATAATCTCTAAAGGCTTAAGCTTTATATGTTTTTAATTTATAGTGAAAACAATGATGCTGATTCAGAGTGTCAAGCTTTTCTGATATTGAGTCATTTAAGTCAAGGGTTATCAGTTTCAGTCCAGGAAGGACAAACTGTGATCATATTTTAATGGATGATATGAAAAAACTGTCTTTTCTTTCCTTTTTATTGATTTCCCCCACCATAGGCTTATAGGTTATATCATCTGTTCTTTGTTTGTTTGTTTTTCTACCCAAAATTCTGGCACAAAAGCTACCAAGTTAGGGACATCTATGAAAGTCGGTCCCTGAAGGAGCTCAGGAAGAAGACCCGGCAAAGGAAGTCTTCCTGTTCTCTCAATGTTTTATACAGAACCTTGTGTACAAGTTATATGGTTCATTTAAGTTTCCTTATATGGCTTGACATAAAGAAAAGAAGAGTTACATATAGAAGGAAAAGATAAAATGTAGGGAAAGAAAAAGGGTTTGGGTAAAAAGATGGAAATAAAGAAAATTGCTAAAGAAAGATGGTCATCCTGGAACATGGGATGATAAGGATGAATATGTGTAAGGGTTCTCTCTAAAATTTTCAGTGTTGGGAGAGAAAAGATTATTGGTTCACTCTGAAGATTCCAAACCAGAGAGAGAGAGAATGTGGCTGGATGGTTGGATGAATGCAGTAATAAACAGAATATGGTACTGACTTTTTAAAACAGTTTGTGTCAAATTAATGAGGCTTTTTTGCATCCAGAAATGAACCATTTCTATCTATGTGAAAAAGCTACAGCAAAGATCTGTTGCTCTAGAAGTCCACCTTACTGTCTTTCTATTTTTAAGATATTTTAATTTTTTTATAAAGAAGAAAGTTGTAATTTTTAGAAGAAGAATAGCATCTTGTGATTAGAAACCATTTTTAAATCAGAATTTTCATTAAACTAAATCTTTATTCAATCCAAAGACACATATACTCAAGAGCATATAGTCAACTCTTACTGCTAGTAAAAATAAAGTTAGACTGGACATGAACTTTTCATTTTGGATTTTAGAACAATAATCTTGCCATGCTTCTGTGAGCTAAAATGTTGAAAGCCAAATTTTCAACTTGTGCTGGGTTTTTATCTGTTAGTTCTCTAATCCAGATGTTTAATTATCTCTTACTCATTGAACATAACAGTTCATAACTTTTCATTTGAAAATTAAGTGTAGGTTTGAGACATCTATAAACTGTACAGTTGCCTGGTCACTGAAATTTTGAAGGAGCATTTAAATTCTTCAGCACTAAAAGTCAAGTTACGTTACAGCACATTTCATTAAAAAAGAGATCTACCTGGCTAAGACGGTAACAGTGTGTGTTTCAAGAAACACGGCATGAATAAAAGATAGGAACTACGCGTTTTTGAAGCAGCTAGACTTTTCTGGATTTGAGAAACAAGGAGATTGATAAAGGCCAAAGCTTTCCAAAATGCTGTAAATAGGTCTTTGAAAACTGCTCTATAGAGTCAGATCATGCTATTGATAACTAATCACCATGGATCCAGTTTAGAATTCAAAAACAGGTTTTGAGTATTAGGCTAACATATAATAAGCATAAAGACTTATCAAATAGTATCTGATATTCAGGAAATTACAGACTCTGGAGCAATGGGGCATGCACTCAGAAAACATATAGCATAGATAAAAAAAAAGAAAAACATATGAAAGGAGGAAAGTGCGAGGTAGAGAAGAAAGAAAGAAAGGAAATTAGTTGAAATCAATCACTTTTGGCAAGGGTAGAGGAGAAGCCATGGGGGTCAGGTTGGTGCACATGAATACAACCTGCTTAGGGAGCTTCTGGCTGAAGCTACTGTCTTCAGTGGTGGTATGGTTCAGGTAATTCAGCACGAGATCACCAAGTGTTGGAGGTGGAAGGGCATTCCAGCCCAAATAATCTGCCTTCTGTCTGCTCAGAACCTTCTGGTGGTGGTGCTGGAAGAGTAAAATTAAAAGGCCTTCCCTCCCTTACCAGGCCAATCTTCAGTGCTGCTCGTGGGGAGTCCGCATCTCTGCTGATCTGAGAATGGTGGCGGTCTGTAAGAAGATACAGTAAGAAGCTTGTATATCATTAGATATTGCTGCCATTTCAACTCATTTTATGAAATTTCTGATCTGCCTTGAATTAGGAGAAAAAGAGATAATCACTTCTTTTCCACAAAGTATTTGAGGAACACTGCCCTGTACCATGGTTCCCACTGTGTCTTGTCTTCTGGTCTCCATTCCTGTCATTCTCCCCTTTAGTCCTGCAGGTGCTCCATGGGTCTGTTAGTTATTCCTTGAACACAGCAACCATGCACTTCTCACCACTTTTGCACTTGCTTTTTCTTTTGCTTTTCTGCTTGGAATGCATTTCCTCCACATTACTTTGCCTCACCCTCCTCTGCCCGCTCTCTCCCTCCTTCCAAATCTCCATTCAGATGTTATCTTTTCAGAAATGCCTTCCCTGATGACTTAGGCACATCTGCCTTATCACAGTCTCCTTACCTTGCTTCATCTTTCATCTTACAAATTATCAATCCCTGATATTGCCTGATTGATTGTTCAGTTATCTCATCCTTCTGGAAATCAATTCACAAGAACAAGGACCTCTTTTTCTTGTATGCTATGATATTCTTAGCATCTAGATTTTCGTAAGTATTTGTTTAATGCATGCATGCATTCATGAATGAATGTCAGGAACAATTTCAGTGGAGGTTTAAAACTGCAGGAAGTTGCTGGTTTAATTCCTAGTTCTTTGAATCATTTCAATCTTATTTTTGCACAGGGTGAGAGATAAGAATCTAATTTCAGTTGTCTGCGTATGGCTGTCCAGTACCATTTGTTGAACAGGCTCTTTCCTGCAAGCCATATTTTTGCCCCTTTTGTGGAATATCAGATGGTTAAAGATTTGTGGGTTAGTTTCAGTGTCTGCTATTCCATTGGTCTTCATGCCTCTTAGGATACCAATACCATGCCATTTTTGTTACTACAGCTCTGTAATGTAATTGCAGGTCAGGTATTGCATTACCACCTGGGTTGTTTTTCTTTTCTTTTTTTTTTTTTTTTTTATAGTAGTGCTTTGGCTATTCTGGGTTTCTTATTGTTCCAAACGAATTTGAGAATTGATTTTTTTATATCTGTGAAGAATGTCATTAATAGCTTGATGGGGATTACATTGAATCTGCTTTCGGGAGAACGGACATTTTAATTATATTGATTCTGCCTAATCAAGAACATGGATGTCTTTCCATCTTCTTAGGTCTTCTTCACTTTCTTTCTTCAGTGTTTGTTAGTTAGAGGTCTTTTACTTCCTTCATTAGACCAATTTCCAAGTATTTTATGTTTTTGGAGTTTAGTGTGAATGGGTCAGATTTCCTGATTTCTTCCACAGAGTTGCTGTTGGAGTATAGGAGATCTGTTGAACTATAGGTATTGATCTTGTACCCTGCCACTTTACTGAATTCATTTATAAGCTCTAAAAATCTTCTAATAGAGTCTTTTGGGTCTTCCAGGTATAGGAACATGTCATCAGCAGAAAGAGATAGTTTAACTTCCTCTTTTCCTTTTCAAAGCCCTTTGATTTTCTTCTCTTGTCTGTAATTGCTCTGGCTAAGGTTTTGAGGACTAAATTGAATAGGGGTATTGAGAGCGGACAGCCTTGTCTTATTCCCAAATTTAGTGGAAATACTTTTGGCTTTTCTCCATGTAGTACTATACTAGCTATGGACTTTACATAGTTAAGATGCATTCCTTTTATCCCTGTCATCTCCAGATTTTTGTTCATAAATGGGTGCTGGATTTTATTGAAGGCCTTTTCTGCATCAATTGAGAAGATCATTAAGTTTTTTGTCATTAATTCTGTTTAAGTGATTATTCACATTTATTAATTTGTGTGTATTGAACCAGCCTTGCAAGTCTGAAATGAAGCCCATTTGATCATGATGTATTATCTTTTAGATGTGTTTTTGGAATTGGAAGAAAAAATAAGGTAAACACTCCACCATATTGGTGTAGGCATCTTCTTCTTTAACAAGACTTCTGTAGCACAAGAATTAATCAGTGGGATACCATTAAACTGAAAATCTTCTGCACAGCTAAGGATTTAGTCAAGAGCTTTAAGAGAGAACTTACAAAATGGGGGAAAATCATGACCTGCTACATCTCTGATAGGGGGCTAATATCCAGAATATACAAAAAACTCAAAAAACAACATCAAAACCACAAACACTCCAATTAATAAATGGGCTATGGAACTAAACAGAAACTTCTCAACAGAGGAAGTCAAAAAAGCCAAAAGATATATGAGAAAATGTTCTACATTACTAGCATTCAGAGAAATGCAAATTAAAACTCTACTGAGATTCCACCTCATATCAGTCAGAATGGCAAAAATGAAGAATATGAACAATAACAGATGCTGAGGAAGTTGTGGGGAGAAAGGAATGCTAATACACTGTTGATGGGACTGCAAACTGGTATAGCCACTCTGGCAATCACTGTGGAGATCCTTCAAAGAGTTTGGGATTAAACTGCTGTACTACCCAGCCATCCCACTACTGGTTCGTTTTTCTAGAAGAGCTAGAATCAGCTTACAACAGAGATATAGCTACATCAGTGTTTATTGCAGCTCAATTTACAATAGCTGAATTATGGAAACAACCTAGATGCCTTTCATTGGATGAATAGATCAAAAAACTGTGATAGACACACATAAATATAAACACGTATGCGCACGCACACACACACACAATGGAGTTCTCAGCTATTAGAAAGAACGATATCATGGCTTTTACAGGTAAATGGATAGAAATGGAAAAAATCATGCTGAGTGAAACAAGTCAAGCACAGAGACTTAAGGGTTGAATGTTTTTGTTCATATGTGGAAGCTAGAGTAAAACCTAAGATAGGATGAAAGTTAATCTAGTTTATTTAATAGACCCATCAAATTTGAAGTAACAAATAAGCAGTGGGAATTGTAGTTATCAAGGAGGAAGGAGGAGGAGAAAAGGAGGAAAGAGATGCAGGGGGAGGTAGGGAGTTTCAATACTGTCCAGTATACTTGACACCCATGAGAAGCTCAAATATACCCAGACAGGCATGTAAATATAGCAATTTCATTGATTAAAATACATGTATGTGGTCATTTATATCTGTAACATGGGGGAATTATAGAGGAGACATGAAATCAGGGAGTAGGGGAAGGGTGGATGGAGATCCTGTACAAGGATCTGTCATTACATGTGTGTGTATGAAGGTAAAGTAATAAATCCCTTCATTATGTAAGGTTATGTTGACCCAATTTTAAAAAATGCAGGAAGTAATTTGATTTGGCCAGAAAAGGGGATAAGAGACATAAAGTCAGTTAAAGTTTCAGTTAGACTAGGTAGCACCATATTTTGGTTTCAGTCTTCAGCACACATAATAAAAGAACATGCTCCTTTTTTCTGACAAGATGTCATGCTACCATCATGAAGCCTTCTCCTAATCCACGTCACGATACACTTGCTTTGTTTTGCCATTTCAATCTTAGTGCTCTATTTCGTATTTTTAATTTTAATAATCGTATACTTGAAGAGTTTGCTCATAAAACTCTGGTTCAACTCCCCTCACCCAGAACATAGGGAATTCTTAGGGACATGGGAAGAGAAGAGCCCTGCTGTGGAACCATTCCTAGAGATGGAATCCAGGGTGCACGCTGTCCTCCAGTGTAGCCGGGTCCTCAGGCAACACTTAGTTTGTGAAAATTTAAGTAGAGATATCATCCTTCTGAGGTTGATGAAGATCTGGCAGAGCTGTGAGGGAACTTGACAACTGGAAAAAAAGGAAAGATCAATTTTCCTAGGACCACAGGAGACCTTGCAAGATAAGGTAAAAGAGCAGAATGAGAAATTTTTGCCCCTTCCCATCTTTCACACTACAGCCCCCTTGCTGACATCCCTCTTGGCTGGCACTGTTGCTGTTTCCTTCCAAGGGGATTTCTAAGCACCCTGGTATATCCCTAAGAGGAAGAGTCCGATCTGTGATAGCAAGGATTGCTTCTTTTGGAGTGGCCTGGCGCATGGGTAACTTACATAATTCATGTACTCCATCAAGCTGTTTAAATTAATGATGAAACTGGCCCCCAAGAAGGACTGTATGGGAAGAAGTGCTTTGGGCATTTTAAACTTGGGTTTGGGAATACCAGGTTCTTTCTTTCCTCACCATTAGGACTTTGTGACCTAAGGCAATTCACTTAATGTTCCTCTAAAGTACCTGTGAGATACTTTATTGATCTATGTTTTATTCATACTCCCCACTTCTGAATCTTAGGAAAACATCAGCAGAGCCCTTCTGGAGTCATTGAGTGAAGGCTAGTAAGGACCTTTGAGATCCTCCATAGAAAATTGCTTTCAAAGGACCTGCTAACATATATGTTTTCTAGTATCCCAAAGAAGATATTTTATGGCACTAATCATTATTCTTTAATATGTCCAGTTAAGTTCACATATCTGCTTAATTTTTGAAACTGAAGGCTGCCTAAGACCTAACTAATCCACCCAGGGAACTAGACTGAGTACTAATTCAGGTAGGAAATTTATAAAATTATTTCAAAATTGTGCCACTACTAGGATAGAGAATTACTAGGACACAGTATTTTTCTTGAAAGATGTCAGTAAGGAGGACTTACATAAAACATGTGTTTTCCACACTTATTTTTATTCTTGCCATTTGAACCAAAGAATTTTGGAAATTTTTAGGATTCAAAAGGAACTTGTGTTTGGAAGTGACCTAGATTAGAAATTGATAGTTTCTACTTGGTTGTATTACTTCCTCTTTGTGATAAGTGCTACAAAATAGTGGGCTCTGCTAGTATTTTACTCTTGCAGATTCATATAAACTCCAGGGGTTCCCAGAAAAACAAATTTTTCTTTTGGAGAAAGGAACAATTCTTCGTTCCCCAGGGCCATGTGGGATATTGCATTCAACCTTTAGCCCTGGCTGAAGTGTGCACCTCTATAAAACTGTTATACTTTTCAAGGAAAAAGAGCATAATGTCTATTAGATCTTTTTCTTTCAAAACCAACTGGTGCAGTACTGTTGTAGGTTGCCTGAGTTTGTGTAAATCTGAAAAGCTGCGGATAATTTCATTGTTTTTCCCGAGTGCATCTTGCATTCTTTTCCTGCAGCACATCAGCAGCTTTCCAGCAGATGGCGCTGTGTGGCAACTGGATGGCAGCTTCCTTTTGCAAATGTGGCTGTGTGCATTTCTAGCAGGCACATTTATAAATAGCCATTCTGTTAACCTTATAGTGGAAGGTATGATACTTTTTTTTTTAATACAAAGTATTTAATGTCAGGGATTTATGTATCTGTATCGTACTGAAATGTTATTATATATCATTACTCTCCAGAAGCATAATGAAACTGATGATGGTTCTTTAAGGACAGTTTTATTTCTGTGACTGTTAATGTTGGAGATCACTTAATAGCTTGTCTTAAAAAAACAGAGACATATCAGTAAATAGTCTCCACATGACATTATTCTGGAAAGCCCTGCCCTGTGTGTGTCAACAAAGGGACATGGTTGGCAAAATGTGAAAGCCTTCAAAGAGCCATTCAGAATAGCTTATTATTGTGAATTTGTGGAATGCAGTGATAGCTAATAAGTTAGGAAAGGAAACCAGCACCCAGTTTCCCAAAGTGTGTTTTTGGAAGCATGGGTCTGCCTGATGCTTAGCTGAATTTCAATGTACCACAGACTTTATATATCAAAACTTGCATTTTAATAAGATTCTGAGGTAATTCATATGCATATTAAAGCTTGAGAAGCACTATTAAGTGCCTCCTCTTCTTTTCATGTAAAGCAGGTGTTGAGAACCTAGCATGTGTTAAGTAGGGTACAAGCAGCTTGGGTTGCAGAGAGGTCCTGGGCAGAATAGCAGTCACCAGGGAGCTTATAGTAAGGGGATAGACAGCATATTAACAATAATGCATTCAACAAGATAGATAGGAAGAGAGGCATGTACAAAGTGCATTTGTGTGTTGGGTAGGCATTGTGCTGAGATTCACATTTAATCTTTATAATAACTCTGATGGATATTTCTGTCCCAGAAGGGGAAACCCTGCAAAGTCATTCACACAGCCAATAAATGATGACTTAGAGCTTAAACCCAGCTGCGTCACGCTCTAAAGCCCGAGCTTTCTCGCTGAGCCCCTTGCCTCCTCAGCCTTTTCAACAAGTATCCCTCCTTTTAACCCATGTTGTAGCTAATGAAGGAGCATGGATTTCCAGACCCAGGACCTTTAAAATGTAAGTTTTGGAAAGTTTGTCAGTTAAGCACTGACAGGCAACCTCCTGAATTAGGGACATGATCACATAAAACATACCTGTGGCTCCTCAGTTTCTCCATCAGGATTCCTGGGAAGCTCAAGGAGCTCTGCCATCTTGAGGACTCAGAAATTCAGTGCAGATGAGGATGTTTACTTGGAGAATTTTCAATAGAATGATATTATATTAGTGCAGGCTTAGGAAAGCCAAGAATCTAAGCATTGTCTCCTAAGTCCTACTAGGTGTCACCTATAAGTACCCATTGTCCAGGACCTGGAGTAACACTGAGTCCTGTGTTGTCCACAGACCACCACTTTTAGAAGTGCCCAGACTGATCACAGATCTCTTCAAAATGATTTTCAGGGATTAAAGCAGTTATAATTACCTATATGTGCACGATCCTGCTTGGTTTACTTCAGTTCATTGAGGAACTGTAAAAGAGGGAATTGGACATCTCAGTAAGATAAGGAAGATTACATTTATTTTTTGTTTCTGTATGTGGGAGGATTATTGTTCAGATTGAGAAATTATTTTATTCAGTGCCTTTTTCCCATTTGTATATTGTTTGTTATTTCATGTATTATACATATCTGAAAAAAGAACTCAATATTACAGTTTGAATAATGATTCATAAGCAGAATCACACATAATTGGCAAAAATAAGTCTTGCTTTTTGTGGAGAACCTATGGATCATATGCTAATGGCCTCACAGTGATAGCTGATATTGGTGTTTTTCAGAAAATTGCAGAGGATATTTATAACATAGCTTTTTAATGACATGTACTTTATTATAATAGTTATAATATATAGTCTTTTAAGTCTCATTGTGATATTTCCAGGAAATTTGTTGCATTTCATATTCCAGAGTCAAAAATGGTTTTGCTTATAGTTTATTTGGCTGATATCAATGGTGAAAGCAAATTCCATATATGACTCATTCCCAAATAAATGTTCAAAGTAGTATAGGGCATAGTAGAACTTGATAGGGAAAAAATGCCTGCACAAATTCACAAGTATTAGGTAATAGAAAAACTATGTCAAGATGATTAGTCCTGATGATCTTAGTGATAATTTGTGGGTGAGCACTGTTGTTTCATTCTCTTGAGAAATAACTCGTATGCACCAAAATTTCACTATTGCAACAAAATATCAAATTATAATAAATGCTACACATACTAGATCTTTTCCCTAACCACTTGGGGCTTCCCTCTTACATACCCCTGAACATCACAAGCTCATCTCTTATTAACAGTTTTCATGTCTCCTTGGAATAAAGGACTTAAAGAGGATAGAGTTGAGACGATGGCAAGTATAAAAGAAGCCTATAATGAATTGTGTTTGGTTATTGTTTCAAGACACTTTCAAAAGTAGACCCTTCCAACTTCTTAATTAAAAATTTTTTTAACAAGTGGACTCTTTTTTGTTTTCAAAGAGAGAAGTACAGTGTGTGTGTGTGTGTGTGTGTGTGTGTGTGTGTGAGAGAGAGAGAGAGAGAATCAATTTTTTATTTAGTTTTTCACATGGCTTTCATTACTTTGACACTTAGTTGGGTGCTAGGGTTTGAACACGTGTACTTGTATATACCAGGCAAGCTCTGTAATCACTGAGCCACCACTCCAGGCCCCCTTTGAAGGTAAATGGATGGCTATGGATGAAATTATGCTGAGTGAAATCAGTATAACCTAGAGAACCAAGGGTCTAATGTCTTCACTCATCTGTGGAGGCTGGAACTAGACCCTGGCCATTGAGAAAGGAGGTCTATTATCATGTGTTAAATCCGGATAAGTTGTAATGTTATACAACCTAATACATTTTTAGAGATGTTTTGGGAAGGGGAGGGGAGGGATAAGGGTGAGTAATTGGGGGGGTACTCTTGGGGGTAAATCTTATCTTCAGAATCTATATACATATGATATTATTTTGTTAAAAACATATGATTGTTAAACAAATAAATTTCTCAATAAAAATGTTGGAGGTTTAAAAAAAAAGTGGACTCTTGAACATTTAATCTTGTCATTACCTTTCTCCACAAGAAAATGGAAGAGTTTGTCAGAAAAGTAATTAATACCATTACCTGGCATTTATCCATGAGAAAGCTGTTGTAGATAGTCTGCAAAAGATACAAAAAGGACAAGAAAAATCAGTTTAAGTCATTCTGAGTGATTCATATTTTTAAGAGTAGTTCTGGGATGTATCATAAAGTAGATTTATTTTCATCTTAATTTCTTAAACATATATCTCAAGAGTTATGAAACTTCTTCTTGGTGATGAAAGTAAATTATCACAAAGATACAGAAAGAGTACCAGATGTATTATAAAATATGTTGATTTTTGTTTTAGATAAGAGCATATGGACCATTTTGAAAATTAGAACAAAAATTATCTCTTGTATGTACAGTAATCTCCTACTAACCATATTATTTAATTATACAGAACATCCATTCCTTTATCATACTGAGTAACTTCACAGTAATGAAAGAGATAAAAATACATTAGCTACATCCCTCACCAACAACCAGAAACACAGGAAGATTGTTGAGAGAATGGATGGCCCTAGAAAATACCATCAAAGAAAGGATGGACAGTGTTTCCTCTGTAAACCCAGCCCAGTGAAGCTGAGATACTGTGTCCCCAAATGTGCTGTGCTGCTTCACACTTCCATGCCTGACATTACGTTGCCTCTACCAGCACTGAACCATTGATACTCATCTCTGTGGTTAATGCATTCACCCTAATCCTTCAAGACCCAGCACAAGTATCTTCTGGTCCCTGAAGCTAGCCAATCACTGATCCCCCTTTTCTGTGATAGCTTCCTCTTCTTATTCTTGTCTCACTGTTGAATTTATTTGATGATATGCCTCACCTTTCCCTCCCCCCAAATGAGCTCCTTGAAGTCAGGAATCATATTTTATCATTTGTGCATCTTTAATGCCTATTTTATATGTAGAAAATATGACACATTTGCCTGCACTCTTCAATTTGGCCTCTGTGGAAGATCTTGCAAATCAATCATATAGCACTGTTTCTTTCTGAACCTAGCCATAACCCCATAGTGTTTCTGAACACTGCACTTCCAACAGCTGCTTACTACAGAACCTTTGTGATTGACACACTGGTTTCCGTGTCCTCACTGCTAGTGGCCTAGCAAAACACCTGGGTCATAGTAGGCAATCATTACTAATTTTAATGTGAAAAACTACTTTCATTTTTTTTTTTTAAGAAAGAAGGACTGTGTGTGTGTGTGTGTGTGAGAGAGAGGGGGGGGGACAGAGAGAATCACTTTTTTATTTAGTTTTTTACATGACTTTCGTTACTCTGACACTTAGTTGTGTACATGGGTGCTGGGGTTTGAACCCATGTACTTGCACATACCAGGCAAGCGCCGTAACCACTGAGCCACCACTCCAGCCCCTCATTTTTTACTTTAAATGAAAACCACATTAAAAGTGGTGCTTTGGTTTGACTTTTTCTTTTTAGCATAGTTGGTGGCATGGTTTGGCTTTTGATTCCTGTGTTCTGTTGGAGTTGACTCTAAAAATGCTGTAAAAGGATCACAGCTTTTCTTTTTGCTGACTTTGAATGATATGATAAAACTATAGTATTTTTTTAGAAAAGTGGAAATGATGGCTTCTTCTAATTCCTTTATTTTTAAATGTTTTGACCTTTCAAATTATGCCATTAATTATTTTTATCTTTCTAAAGCATCAAGTGATACGAATCAACCAGCTTGGATTCAGAGAGCCCAAGTCTGACATTCACAACAGCTATAAATGTGTACTTGTCATTTCTCCTCATGACCCTTGGTTTTCTCTTCTATAAAATGGGAATATTAAAGTCCTGAATTGGGGAGACAGACGTAGAACAATGAAAAGATATATATTTGCTCTTTTGATTACAATTGCAACCCTCATAAAGCTAGTATTTTTTATAACCAACTTGCTTTGAGAGTAGTTTTTCAGTTTTCATCAGTAGAGATGTTCTCCAAAGCAGCTAATGGCACCTGACAGTTATAGCAGCCAGTAAAGCCAATGCTTTTTCACCTCAGGTTTAATGACTTAGTAACAGAATTTGAGACATTAGATTTCCAAGTACTTTCTCCCCTAAACCCACTCTCCCTACATGCAAAAAAAAAAAAAAAAAAAAAAAAAAAGAAAAGAAAAAAAAGGGAAAAGGAAGAAAACCCTGAACTCATCACTTCAAACAATGATGATGCTGTAATTTCAGAGTAAATAAACTATTTCTTCTAACAAAGAGCCATTGGATATTAGTCCATAGTGGTTTTTGTGTTTTGTAGTTTCTCCTTGCTTTCTGCCTTACTGAGTAGTGTGGATAGTAATGTTCCTGTCCTTAACACCATTTCACAGATATCCCTCTTACATCACCACTATGACTTTTGTTTTAATTTTGTAGGCACATCTATGAGATAGTCATGAAACTTGGCTTGCACGTATTTCAATTCACATTTGATTTTGTGTTTTTTGCAGTATGTTAACATAGTTAGAAAAATCAAAGCCTGTATACCAGGCAGCATTTTATCCCAGGCTTACTACTTACCAATTATGTAATCTTAATTATTTAGTTCTCTTAATCTCCCTTGTTCAGCAATGAGATTATGATAATAATATCTAAAACTGTTCTGTGGATTCAATGAGATAATATGAGCCTAATGTATAATAGCTGCCTAATAAGCACTAGTTCCAACAAATCCCACCTCATACCTAGAGTACTTAACATAAAATATCAATATGATTCTTCTGCTGAAATCCTCCATGGGTTCTCAGTGCTTATAGGATCTATTTGACACTTACTGAGTTAATGAGGGCTTCCTGTGAGCTGGCTTGTTTCTGGCTCCACCCCTAATGTTCTCTTCCACATGCTTTATAACCAGTCACCCATAGTCTCCACTGTCTTCTGACCCTTATACCTTGGCTCTTCTGCCCTATGCTTGCTTTCCTCCCCAATAGGACTACCCTGCCTGATCCTCGCCCCACCCCAGTCTGCCATGAGTAATTTATCTCTGGCTGTCTTGTTTCACTTTTTCATTGTAATACAATCTGTTTATCTCACAAGACCACATATTATTTATATTTATTTTATTTATACTATTAATTTTATTTATATTTGTATTCCCATTGTTCAACATCTGCATGTTCACATTCAATAAATCATTAGTTAATGAACTTTCTTGCCTTATATTTTCCCTTTTGCCTGTCAACTCAAAGAGAGTAAAAATATTCATCATTATGTATTAATTCTAATAGACATGTTTCAGTAATTTTATGACTCAGAAAATCACCTACTATTTTTAGTGTATTTGAAAAACAGATAATTGTGTATGGACTTAAAAATGTTCATTGACAGGAACCAATATATATTTGTGACTTCTCAAATTATATTCTCATAGAATTAAACATAATTGAACTTCATATATTTGAAACCTTTCTATAGCCTCGACATGGTGTTTACTTACAGATTTGAGAAGAGCTCTGTTTTTTGAATACATGCTAGTTATCACTGGTGTAAGAGTTAATGAACAGTATACATTTCGCATGGAATTTTAACTTTGGCCTATATTTATAAATGTAAAAGTAACAAAAAAGATGTTTTGAAATTTTATTTTTTCATCAATGTGGTGCTAGAGCTGCTGAGGACAGGCTCAGGTTCTTTAAAATTGAATTGACATTTGTATAGATATAAAACTCCATTTTAGCACACCTTTAATTATTACTTAAGAGCAGAATTGTTAAAAATTGGCCCCCTCAGATACTTGAGCTTTTGATTATGTAAGAAGAAGAGATAAATTTCAAAAATGAAGTTCAGTCCAACACTTTGCCCTGCTAATTACTCTATAATTCATTTTGGGTATGACTTTTACATTTATTCTAGGAACAAAACCCAAATATCAAATGTATCACTGGCTGTTGATAGGTAATGCCAAGAGCTCAGAACAGACACAGACACACACACACACACACACACACACACACACACACACACACACCCTGCATGAGAAAGGAAAGACTTGGAGATATTTGCAGAACTGTTTGAGCATCTTCAAAGTTCATGAGCCCCACAGCATCTGAGAGATTTAAATCTTCTTTACCTGCTATTCCCCTAAAGAACCCTCTTGTAAAATCCCCATGTTTGGTCCCCTGAAATGTGAATATCAATCTAATAGCATCTAAGTTGTCTGTTACCTTCCATGGTAACTAAGGGAACGTTGGCAGGGAGAGCCGTTGTCTGAGAGGGTTAATGTGTTCTGCTAGCGTGGCATGTTTTACTTACTCTTATGCTGGCAATAAATGGAGATTGGCCTGTGTTAGGATGTGAGTCTATTCTCCAAAGGCATATATGCTGATAGCACTAATGATCTGCAATATTTAACAGTAAAACTGTTTTACTTGCAGTGACTTCAGGCTTTGAATTATAAATGGAATAATTTTTTATCTTTTGGCATTAGGAGAAATACATGGGAATTGGTCCAGATTTCTCATTAATAATGTAACAAGTAAATTTCAAAATAATTAATGTTGATATCTCTATTTAATTGGTACTTAGAAAATAATTTTATTTATCAAAATGTGCATTATTAAATTTATATAAATTTTTGCTGATTTCAAGTAATCAAGATTTATTTTAGATACAATATTAATGTCTATATGATGTCATATTTGTCATCATTTTTGTTTGTTTATTGTTTGCAGTGATTAAAAATTCTACCTAAACTCTGACAGTACCAAGAGATTGTTCTCTAATGTGGTCTGACTTTTAAGTGACATTTCTTTTTATTCAACCTCAAATTTAATTTCTTGGGAGAGCTGCTACTAAGCACACAAGGTAAATCTTGGCCTTTTTCCTAACTTCAGACAAATCATGTAACTATGAAAATATGTCAAAGTCACCTGTTTAAAAAAAGTACTTGGGGGGCTAGAATGGTGGCTCAGCAGTTATGGCACTTGCCTGGCATGTGCAAGGATGTGGGTTCAAACACCAGCACCACGTACACAACAAAATGTTGGAGCAACGAAAGCCACATGAAAAACTAAATAAAATTGATTCTTTCTTTCTGTCTCTTTCTTTCTCTCTCTCTTAAAAAAGAAAAAAAAATAGTACTTGGCACAGTTAATGTGGGATATAATTTCCACGACTAAAGCAGGTACAAAAAGATATCCGAAATGGAAAAATGAATTTGTATTTTTGCAGACAACCTTTTTGAATCTTGACCCAATCCTCTTTGATAAAGTTACTAGCCATATTTTTAGAAGAATTTAAATATCCTTAAATTTCAGTTGAATTTTTATTTGAAGTTTTGTCCCTTCTATTTACAGTTTATGGCTAAAGAACATGATGGTTTGATGAGGAAAATGAATATTAATTGTGCCAATGTCTGAATTGTTAATGGTATGAATTGTCATACAAGTTAGCTTTTGTTAATGTTTTACTACTTTATGTCTATAAAGACAGAATCAACCTGAAAATGACAAATTATTTAGAATTAGAGAATGGTCAGTTTTTTTTTAGCACTTTGTTTATTTTTCTGTGAAAAGAAAAATCATGAAAAAGGGTTAAATGTCAGAGAACGAAGAGACGAAAGCCCAGGGTGCTGCTTACCCATGTGCTACCCGGGATAGGGGTCAGCAATCCAGTTTCTGTCTAGAAACAGGGAATTATGGGATGTGGGATTTTAAAGCTGAAAGGGAACATGTGTTAGCCCATTTTACGTATGAAGATACTGAGTCTAGAGAAGTGAAGTTGGCATCCCCAGGTCACAGTGCTTAGTGACTGAACCCACACTTCGACTTCTTCCTCTCATTTCCCCTGCATCATATTTACTTCTGAGAGGCTCCACCAGTACAATCTTACAGATCAGTCATGAGGTTTGCATGATGAAGGTTTGGTTAGCTGTTTTCAGTATTAAAAGGCTGTATAAACTGCAAATGTAATTATAATAAAATCCTAAATTTTGGCTTCAGGCTGCTAAGCTCTTGAATGGACAGCTGCTCTAGCATGAAAACATTCTCTTGCCTATAACTTCCTCTTTTATAGCAGATCCAGGCACTTGCCAATGTTCCTACTTTGAATGTACAGCCTCCTGTTTCCACTTCCAGATGTCCTGTGTAGGAGATGATGGTCTTGGGAGGGAGTCATGCTTTCAGATGGTGAAGACTTTTAAAGGGAACAGTATTGCTTGGTAATATTTTATCTCACGGCCTCTATTCCCAAATTGCCCTTTGCTTTTCAGCTTATCTGACACTCTCATTTCAAACAGAAGAAAAAGGGGGAAGAAAACTAACACTTATCCAGAATCTATTATTTACCAAATATTCACTTTAAATTGGTTTTGGAAGGAGGTTAGTTTGAATAAATAAGTCAATAAGAGAACCCAGGTACCATGCTAGCTACCTTACCCTATGTTCTTAATTGCTGATTAAGTCAAGGCTCAAAGATATGAAATTAGGGAGAGGAATTAAAAACTCAAGAAGCCACAGAGGGAAGACATCACCAGGAGAGAGGTCACATTCCTTTTTCAATTAGTAAAAAGAACCTGTGTGTGTGTGTACATTTCTAATATATGTATTAGAAATCTTTATTTTTCTATTAGACATATATAGTAGATATTCAACATATATGCATAATATATGGACATTTTAGACATATTATTACATGCTTTTTGATGCATGTTTAGAAATTCCTTTTACAATTAGTGAAAAGAAGCTGTGTGTATGTGTACATTTCTAATATATGTATTAGAAATATTTATTTTTCTATTAGACATATATAGTAGGTATTCAACATATATGCATAATATATGGACATTTTAGACATATTATTACATGCTTTTTGATGCATGTTTAGAAATAGTATATAAATATAATTTTTTATTGAAAAAGGTATATTTTTAAGATTTTCTCTGAATTTCTTGGTCTGCAACTATATTCAATTATTCTTGAGAGAGCATTTATGATTTCCTAAGCATCTAATAGGCACCTCTAGGTTTTCCAAAGAATATCCTGTGGTTTCTCTGAAAATGTTGTATTTGTTTCTCTTTCATTGCCTTCCTACCTCAGGCCAATGTTACAACAAGATCTGTGATTCTAAGGTAGAAAGTTTGAAGTATTAAGACAAAATGAAAAAAAAAAAGGAAAACTTACAAGAACTTTGCAACCTGCAATTATAGTAGGGTGATTGTTTACTAAGTCTTATGATGCAGTTTCATCTTTGAACATGGGGTGGTTCTAACTCTAAATCCAAAAGTATTCCAAGGTCTTGAAAACTGCACTCAGGAACCCAGATCTGGATTCCTAGGAAATGCTCTATGTAAGAATGAAAGGCTATATTGCTCAATGATGGATCAGAGTTGTTAGCTAACTTCCTCAAGGAATGATGAGTTTCAAGGATGAGCTGTTACCTCACCCATATACTAGTTTTCCAAATTCATTTTCAGCTTTTGGATTTGCAAGATAATTCATCTCCCTTTCATCTGATACTGTCTTGCTCTGATTAGTGCCTTCTTCTTTAATCAGTCAGCTTCTGGTTATGCATTTCTGTCCTGGGTTGTTGAGTAGAAGTAACTTTATAAGGTAGAGGGTGAAAGGAGACTTAAACCTTTTTCTGGGCTAATCACAGGACACAAAGACTGAGAAAGTAGGTCAGAATTATCTTACTGAAGACTAACCGATCCTGAAATTGAACATGAAGGCTGTGGTTGTGGCCAAAGGCTTTCTCCACCATATTACATCTACCAGCTGGAAGGTATATGGTCTTTGAAAACAAAGGACAGAAATAGATTGAAGATGTAGGGAGTATTTTGTTTCTTGCAGGTCTATTTATTCAGGGCTGGTCCATGTGCCTTTTAAGAATTAGGTAAAAAGAAAAAAGTTCTTTTTTTTTTCATTGGATTCAGCAAATAATATATGATTAACATTGCTACAGAAGAGGTGGTAGAGAAAGGAGATAAATAAAGTTTTGGCATCTAGACAAATTTTTAATGTCACTAAAGGAGTGAAAATAACAGCAATTATATTTTTGGATAATAAAAAGAAGGTTTCAAAATGAGTGGCACAGTAGATGTTTAGAGAAAGGAATCCATGCAAACTGCATTGACCTGTGAAGGCTGCATGGAGGAGGTTAGGATGTGAGATGAGCTTTCAAGGATAGATAAGAAGTGGCCATGGGGGCCCAGTGTTAATAATGACTGTACCAGCAATCTGCTCAATAGGGCATGCTGCCTGTTGCTTGTAAGGGACCTCAGACACAGCACTTTTCAGTGGATGTTCATATTTCTGATCTTGTGATGTCTTCTAGATTGGCTCCAGACAGGTACGCAGGGTGCCTTTGGGAAACCCCAGGGCACAGTGGCCAGGGTTTACATGGGCCAAGTGATTATGTTCATCTGCACCAAGCTGTAGAACAAGGAACGTGACTGAAGCCCTATAGAACCAAGTTCAAGGTCCTTGGCCATCCAAAAATCCACATCTCAAAGAATGAGGGCTTTACCAACTTTAATGCTGATGAATTTGAAGACATAGTGGCTGAGAAGTGGCTCATTTCTGATGGCTGTGGGGTTAAACATATTCCCAGTTGTGGTTCCCTGGACAAGTGGCAGGCCCTACACTTGCCGTGTTCGGGGAGAGGCCAAGGGTTCCTGAGCAAGAAGAAACAGATATGAGGGATCCCAGCACTGAGGTGTGCATTGTACCCTGCCTAAGGGAGAAAGCGAATCCTGGCAAGATGAGGAGGGACTAATAACAAAGTGAGATGAGATGCCATCTTGAGGGTTGTAGAACATGTTGAAGGCAGAGGAGTGACAAGAACAGCATGTTAGGCAGGCAAATCTGGTGATAATGTAAGCAATGGGTTGGGTGTGGGAGAAAGCAGGCAGGTAAAAGGCAGGAGATAGTGAAGAGAGGGACTGGGAAGATTCAGAATCTTAAAATGAAGAATCCCAGTCTGGAAAGCAGTTCATCAAGTGCCATCCCCTCCTATTTAGATTTGAGACTGAGGAAGTTGCGATGACAGAGGTTAGTGAAGGAACTAAGTGGAACTACAATACCCATAATTAGACACTAAGTGTTCTGTATTCTTTATTTTTATCAAAAAATCAAAAATTTGAACATAGGGAACAAAATGCCATTGAAATGTGTTCTGAAAGTTGTTTACAGAAGGCAGTGATTTGGGTTTTGTTGTTCATTTAAAGGTTTGCTAATTACTTTGAAATTAAATGGAACTGGCCATCTGGCTAATTCTTTTTTGCTATAATTAAAAAAATATTTTTTTTTAAGGAAACCTTCTGTGACCTATGGGTTCAGGTTATCTTCTTTCCTGAGTGCTTGTTATGCATGGCTCCCAACACTTTCCCTACCACAGCTTCTCCCATGCTGGGGTATAATTGCTTAATGGTTGGTCACTCCTTTGGACTGTGACTTCCCACAGATAGGACTCTTTTCTGTTTTGTTTGCTGTTTCATCCTTAGGGCTGAATATAGTGTCCATCACAGAGAATGTGGCCAGTAATTTCTTGTTGAATTACTGTATAACTGGCTAGCAAACAGAATGGATTCATTTTAGCAGAAAAGAAAGGAAGGAATGGTGGTGGGGGAGACAGGGAAGGTAGGAAGGGAGAGAGGGAGGGAGGAAGTAAGTAAGGGTTGACAAAGATTTAGGAATAAAAGAACTAGGGTTTATTACAAAAAAAAAACCAAAAACCTTTGTTTTCAACTTGATTTCATGTATCTTTCCATAAAGACTCATTATATTAATACAATGTTGGGATCATGGCCTTTGAAAACCATATATGATGCATGTCATATCTCTTATGACTAGTTATTTCTCTTATAAAATAAATTAAAATTTCAAATTAATGTGAAAAATTATGTTAAATCTAAGGATCAAATAAACACACTGCTACCTCTTAAATAAATGTTTTATCTAAAACAATAACATCAACAAAAAAGAAATTAACATAAAATTCCTATCCTATTTCTGCAACTTAAATGCTTTGAGAAAAATTTCATCTTGAAATGAGTTTTTCACATATTACCATTGGGTCTTGAGAGTGTTTATGAGTCTGATGTGTGTGTCAGTCACATTCTAAAGCAGAATTTGTGGCTATATTAGCTCATAAAATTTATAGAAATAATTTTTTGATCAGAAAATTTTCATTGCAAGACAATAATCAAATTTAAGATGTTGACCTGAAAGTGACTCATTATATGGAAATAAGTTCAGTTATTTTAATGATAGTATTCACATTAATGATATAAACAAGTATGTATAATGCATAGTAACATCTGATTAAAGTTAAATAACATTATATAATTTGTCAAATAAATCATATAAGTGGAATTGCTCATCATGTACCTTGCTCCTGGTAGGAAGCACCTCTTTGTGAAGCAAATAACAAGTTATACATATGCATAGACAAGACCTAGATGTGCAGTTAGAGGAAGCAAGGTACAACATGCCTGGAAAAGGAGGAAGGGGCCAGACAGCTGAGAGGTTCGTAGACCCACTGGAGAATTTTGTCTTTATTGTAAGGAAATAGGAACTCCCTGAAGAGGGTTAGGTGAGAATGGAGTAATTAGAGGTGAAAGAAAACGATTGCTCAGAGACCTTTAGGAGGCTATAGAAGTCACCTCCAGGTTAAGATGCTTGTGATAATTTTTAAAATGCTTTCTTAAGCAGTCTTGGAGGCCTTGCTAGAGGCTGCTAAATTTCCCTTCTGGAGCAGATGGTTAAGTCCATACACCTGTCCATCTTCCTTATTGGGCTCCCTTTCTCTGGAACACTGTTCCTTCTCTCTTCATGCCAGGGTCAGATACCAGACAAGAAGGGGCTGTTACGGTGCCTAAAGTCCTCTGAGTTCATTCAAACTAACCAGTCCTAATCCTCCTTCATATTTATGCATGGGAACTGCAATCAAGGCTCTTGTCTACCCTTGGTAGTCAGGTTTCCATAGCTGTGACAAAATACCTGAATTAAATCAGCTTAAAGAAGAAGAGTTTTATTTTAGCCCATGGTTTCAAAGGTCTCAGTCCATGGTCTCCTGGCCCCATTGCTTTCTACCTGAAACAAGACAACATCATGGCAGGGGACATGTGGTGGGACAAACCTGATCACCTCATGGTGGTGGGAAGCAAGAAGAGTGAGAGGAGGGGGCTAGGAGTAAAATACGCCCTTAAAAGATCTGCCTTTTCCTCCATCTCATAAAGGTTACACCACCTCCCAATAGTGCACTAAGTTATGAATCCATAAACATGTTGTCCATTTAGGTGGTTAGACCCCTAATGATCCAGTCACCCTCTGAAGGCCTTCATCTCTAAACATTGCCGTACTGGGGACTAAGTCTTCAACACATGAACTTTTGAGGAACATAACACAATCATTCCTTTCTCTTTCTCTGCCTCATGACTGACCTTGGTGATTTCCTATGTGTCCCCTTGCCATATGCTGTGATATGCATTCTGTCTCTTGGGAATTGTGAGTAGAATAAAGCATTTTGATTTTGTTTTTGTTTGTGAAAACTTCTTAATGAGAGATTTGACATGCAAAAAGGGCCTGTTTAAGGTACACAATTTCATGTGTTTGGGCGTAGGCACACACCTATGATAGTATCACCACCACCAAGGTAATAAACATATCCATTGCCTCCAAAATTAACTGTTTTCCTGGGTCATCTCCTGGTCTTTTTGCATCACCATACAACAATAATAAGACCTTTTGAAATAGTACTGTACTAGGTTGTTGGTGGAGACAGCATGAAGTTGGTGGATAAAAGATGTTTAGGAGATAAAATCAACAGAATTCCATGATCTTTTGGTGTGGGGGATGACAGATAGGGGATGGAGACAATTCCTATGCTTTTTGGCTTATGAGATGGATGCCATTCAACAGGACTGTGAAAACTGGAAGGGACCCTAGTTTCTGAGACGATGTGTTGTGTTCACTGTGAGGTGCTGGGCTTCAACATGCAATGCATTGAGAGTGTTACATCAGAAAGAGGAACTCATTTGCTGAAACCCGCCTCATGAGGACCAAAATGGCTCCCGGCACACAGGGGCATCACCTTGAGGTCCTGAAGCCTCTCTGGACCACCTGATGGGATAGGTTAAATAACTGCTACCTGCATGGGCTCTCTGCCCCTTGCTGACCTTTCCTTTCATTGGTCCCCATACTCTTTATAACTGCTCCCACTTTGTCAATAAAGAGTTCCTGCAGCGACTGGTCTCCCTGATGTATCTGGTTGTCCTCCTTAGGGAGGGCTGGGAATGGGTGGTCAGCCGACCCTTGCCTCTCTTGGCCGTCTTGGTTGGGGTGTGCTTCTCTCCTTCTACCCTGTGGGTCAGGGGGAACACGAGAGGCTAAAAACCCCAAAAGTGAGGTATGTTGATATTGGGGTATCTTTGAGATATTCAAGTGGAAATGCCAAGGAGATGGTTTGATAGATAGTTTAGAACTTGTGAAGAGGTCCCACTGGGGAGGAGGAAATGTGAATGAGACTTAAAGGTGGTAGCAGTTATCAAAAATGGCAGTCTTCAAGAACTATTCATAAGGAAAACTTCTTGCAGGGAGGGAGACAGGAACATAGTTGGGTTTGGCAAGAGAAATAGTGAACAAAGGCTGGGAATCCAAATATGTGTTGCAAATTTGACTAATGATGAATAGCCTAGTCAAGACAAGCAGATGGTCTATATGGAAGAGGAAGAGGAGTAGGAGCAAAGGTTTAGAATTACCAAATGTCACGGTATGTTGCCCTTGAAGGCTTGGGAGGTGAGGAGATTATTAGCGTCAATAGTCCTCTGGGCACTTCATTAAGAGAATTAAATTGACTCCCTCTTGTTCAGTCTTTTCTATCTATTAGAATAGATGTTCCTGCAGGATAGGTATTTTCCTCTGCCTACTGATTAAGCTCAGCTAGACTAGAGGGTATTAATGTTGGGGCTTGAAAGATGATTAACCAAACATTATTATGTTAATTTTATTTCAGTCAACTATCAAAGATTTATAAGTCTACTGTGTGCTCAGATCAAAGGACCTAGTCCCCAATCTCATGGAAATGGCAGTTTTGTTGAAAAGAGAGAAATTTGCTGCTAGAAATCATGCATTAGAAAAAGATCTTATATTTATCCTTAAACATTTTCATTATATGTATCTTTATTTTTAATTGTGGTAAAATGAGTAAACAACATAAAATTTATCATCTTAACCACTTTTAACTGTGCAGTTCCATTGTGTTATGTACACTCACATTACTGTGCAACAAGTCTCCAGAACTCTTTTCATCTTATATAACTGTAACTCTACACCCATCAACCATTCCTTGTTTCCATCTTCCTTCCCAGCCCCAGCATCCACCACTCTATTTTCTGTCTTTATGAATTTGACTACTCTAGATACCACATAAAAGTGATATTATATAGTGTTACAGTCATACAGACTGACTTATATTTTTTAACTTAGTGCAATGTCCTCAGGGTTCATCCATGTTATAGCAGGTGTCAGAGTTTCCTTCTTTTTTAAGCCTGAATAATATTCTGTTGAATCTGTATTCCTCATTTTATCCTTTCATCCATTGATGGACACTTGGAATACTTTCATCTTTTGCCTATTGTGTAAAAATACTGCTATCAACGTGGATGTAGAAATATCTATTTATGACTCTCCTTTTAATTCTTTTGGGCATATACTCAAAAGCAGAATTGCTAGATCATATAGTAATTTTATTTTTAATTTTTTGAATAATCATTATATTGTTTTCTATTTTATCTTCTTACCAACAATGTACAAGGGTTCCAATTTCTTTGAGTCCTTGAATACCTTTTTTGTTTATTGTCATTGTGGTAGTAGCTGTCATAACAGATGTGGAGTCGTATCTCATGGTTTCAACTTGTATGTCCTTAATGATTAGCGATGTTGAGAATATCTTCATGTGATAATTGGTCATTTGTATAACTTTGGAGAAAAGTCTGTTCTAGTCCTTTGCCCATTTTAAGTCAGGTTGTTTGGTTTTATATTGTTTAACCATAGGATATTATATAACATATTCTGAATATTAACCCTTTATCAGATTCTGAGGGTTGATTTTCACTCTATTGATTGTGTCCTTTCATGAATGGAAATTTTTAATGTCATGTAGTCCAGTTTATTTCTACTTTTGTTGTCTATGTGTTTTTTTAAAAGAGGGAGAGACAACAAAAGAGAGAAAGAATCAATTTTATTTAGTTTTTCATGTGATTTTAATTGCTCCAACACTTCATTGTGTATGTGGTCATGGGATTCAAACCCGCATCCTCACACATGAAAGGCAAGCACTGTAACCTCCGAGCCACCAACCCAATCCCTGTTGCCTGTGTTTTTGGTGGCATATTCAACAAACTATAGCAAAATCCAATGTTGTGAAGCTTTCCCCTAATTAAATACTTTGTTTTTTTATTATGTTTTAGTTGTAACATTTAGGGGTTTGATACATTCTTTTTATTCATTCACCATAGTCTTACATTTAGGAGGGATTCATTGCCACACAATTGTGAACACAAGCATAATGACAGAGCAAGCCAAGGCTGATACCAGTCCATGTTATCCCCCTCTTTTGGTTCCCCCCAATCCCATGTTTTCCCCTATCTTACTGCTGTGTTAGTTGGGCTTCACATGGAAGTCAAAGTTTCCCCACTGGGTTGATAACCTTCTTACTCCCACCCTCCAGCTACTTTGATGTCCCTCCTACTCCCTCCCTCCCTCCTCACTGCTCCCCTCCCTTCATCCCCCATCATCATAGGCAAGATTCCCCTTGCTCATGTAATAATTCCCATGTTGAGGTTGTAATTAGCTTAGCCAACTTTCAGTCTGTTTCCAGTTGTATTCTAGCTTCCACATATGAGAGAAAATATTCAGCCCTTGAGTCTCCAAGTTTGGGATATTTCACTCAGCATAATTTTTTCCATCTCCATCCATTTGGCCATGATATTGTTCTCTCTGATAGCTGAGTAGAATTTCATTGTATATATGTACTACAGTTTTTGAATCTACTTGTTCAGTGAAGGGCTTCTGGGTTGGTTCCATAATTTAGCTATAGTAAATTGTGCTGCTAAAAACATTGATGAAGCTGTATCTCTGTAATAAGCCGATTCTAGCTCTTTTGGGAAAATAGCCAGGAGTGGGATAGTTGGTTCAAATTAATTATTTTGTTTTTTATTGTGCTTTAGTTGTAACATTTAGGTGTTTGATACATTTTTAAATTTTGATTTTTATTAGTTCATTATAGTTATATGTAATATTGGGATTCATTTTGATATAATCAAACATGCATGGAATATACTATGCTACACTTCAGTCCCCAGTACTTCTTCTTTCCTCTTCCCTGCTCCCTCCTCTCACTCACCTTTTTCTACTCTACTGGTCTTCCATTTGTTTATATTTTATTTTAGTTGATGCTTTATAGATATACATATAGGCAAAATTCACCATGGTATAATCAACAATGCATATATGATAATTTGGCGAAATTCATTCCACCATTCCTTCCTTTTCCTGACTCTCCTCCCTCGCCCTGTATTCCTTTTCTCTACTCCACTAATCTCCCTTCTGTTTTCATGAGATTCCACCCCACCACCAGCATGTTTTGTCTAGTTTTCACATATGAAAGAAAACATTTGACCCTTGACTTTCTGAGTCTGGCTTATTTCATTTAGCATGATGTTCTTTATTTCCATCCATTTGCCGGAAAATGCCATATTGTCATCCTTCTTTGTGGTAGAATAAAACTCCATTGTGTATATATACCACATTTTCTTTATCCAGCCATCTGTTGATGGACACCTGGGCTAGTTCCATAACTTGGCTGGCTATTATGAATTGTGATGCTATCAACATTGATGCACCTGTATCACTGTGTTATGTTTATTTTACTTCTTTAGAATAAACACCAAGAAATGGGATAGCTAGGTCAATTCCTATTCTTTTAAGGAATCTCCATACTGCTTTCCAAAATTGTTGTATTAATTTGCAGTCCCGATGACAGTGAGTTTTCCTTTTTCCCCACATCCTCATTATCATTAATTTTTTTGTATTCCTGATGATTATCATTCTAATGGGGTGTGATTACATGTCAGTGTAGTTTTGAGTAGTGTCTGTTAGTTTGTCCATTTAATGATTCAATTGTTTGCTTTCAATGTTGAGGGTTTTTTTTTTTTTTAGTTCTTTATATATATTCTGGATACTAATCTCTGTTGGAAAAGCAACTATCAATGATTTTCTCCCATTCTGTAGATTCTCTCTTCCTGATCTTAATCATTTCCTTTGCTGTAAGAAGCTTTTTAATTTAATGATACCCCACTTATTGATTCTTGATTTTACTTGAGCTTTAAATGTCTTGTTAAGGAAGTTGATGCCTAGACTGATATGTTGAAGAGTTGAGCCTGTTTTATTCTAGCAGTAACTAAGTTCCTGGTCTAATTCCTGGGTCTTTGATCCACTTTTGAGTTGATTTTTGGGCGGGGTGAAGAAGTATGTGGTATAAAATAGTAGTCCAGTTTTATTCATTTGCTGTGGATATCCAGATTTCCCAGCATAATTTGTGAAAGAAACTATCCTTTCCCCATAGAATGGTCTCAGCATCTTTTATTGGCCATATTTGTGAGGGTACTTTGGGGACTGCCTACTCTATTCCATGGATATCTGTCTTTCTTTATGCCAGTGCCGCTCTGTGTGTGTGTGTGTGTGTGTGTGTATGTGTGTGTGTGTTTTACCAGGAATTGAACCCAGGGGTGCTCTACCACTGAGTCGTGTCCCCAGACCTTTTTATTTTTATTTTGAGACAAGATCTCACTAAGTTGCCCAGGCTGATCTCAACCTTTGGATTCTCTGTGCCTACAGTTTAGATTACGGTAGTTTTGTAATATTTAGAAATTAGGAAGTGTGAGACATCCAAATTTACTCCTTTTTAAGAATGTTTTGGCTAATTGGGATTCTTTGATATTTCACATAAATTTAGGATTTTTTTCTATTTATGCAAACAGTGCCTTTAGGATTTTGATAAGAATTGCATTCATCTGTAGAACACTTTGAGTAGTTGTCACAATATTAATTCTCTCAGTTCATAAATATAGGATACCTTCATATTTATTTGTGTCTTTAGTTTCTTTAAGCAATATTTTATAGTTTTCAGTTTATATGCTCTTTGGTCTATGATTAAGTTCATTTCTGAACTTTCTACTTTATTTGATGTTATCATACTACAATTTTGGATATAAAGATCTCTACAATGAAAACTATCTAACATTAAAAAATGAAATTGTAGAAGACCTGAGTAGATGGAAAAAACTCCATGTTCTTGATTAGGCAGAATCAATATAATTAAAGTGGCCATTCTGCAGAAAACCTGCAGATTCAATGCAATCCCTATCAAGAGACCAATGACATTATTCAAGGATATAGAAAAAGCAATTCTCAAATTCATTTGGAATAGCAGGAGACCCAGATTAGCCAAAACATTACTAAGCAAGAAAGAGGAAGCAGGAGGTGTCACAATAATTCTTAAATATTTTGATACTAACTTTGTTCCCTGTCTTTTTTGTTGCTGTTTTCTCTTCACTATCCCTGGGTATTTTCTCAGGTTCTTTCAGCATTTCTTGATAATTTTAATTTAAAGCTCTTTCAAAAAGATAAATTAATCTCTTTCCAAATATACTTTTATGTGTTATTTTGGTGAGTTTAACAACCTTCATTCTGTCACACCATGTGCTCCTACAGACCGAACCATTTCTTTTATCTCAAGGATATAAGAAGTTGATGACCCTCAATATCTTATATTTTTAGTTTCCAGAGCTATCTTACATATTAAAGCAAATGAAAATGTGACCCATGACACTAAATTAAAAGCCATTGGTTTGCCAACAGCATCATTTGAAGATCCATATGTGCCAAAAAATGGAAATCTATACAACATTTTATTTCTGACAGAATCAGGGAAATTCCCATCAGTCCCTTTGAGACATTCTTGTTTTGTCTACGCTCTTGTTCTTTTGCAGTTTCTTATCTCCCAAAGTTATACAAAATAATTTTATAGTAATAGCAAATAGATGGGCACGGTGGTACACACCTATAATATCAGTATTTTGGGAGGCTGAGGCAGGTAGATCACAAGTTCAAGGCCAGCCTCAGCAATGTAACAAGGCCCTAAGCAACTTACTAAGACCCTATGTCAAAATAAAAAAATAAAAAGGGCGGATGTAGCTCAGTGGTAAAGTGCCCCTGGTTCAATTCCTGGTACCACCACCAATAATAATAATAATGATAATGATAACAATAACAGCAAATAGTGTCAAGTACTAAGTAAGTGTCATGCTGAAGGTTAACTCATTTCAGACTTAACAACACCCTGAGCATACTGGGACAGGGAATCCTAAAGGCCACACAGCATTAAGCGGAGGTGTTAGGAGTCAATGCTGAAAGTCCTGTTCCAGAAATAGCTCTTAGGCAGATAGAAAAATGATTCATGAAATCATGGGGTATCCATCTAATTCAATCATGTGTGTAACATACATTCTATCTTGCATATACAAATTTTTAAATAAAATATAAGATCTCAATTATTAAACTGTATGTAAAAAGAAGTAATAGAAAGTATAAAAATGTTATCAGTAGTATTAAGTTTTTCTCGCTAATTTTATTCACATATGTTTTCCTACAGAAGCCACATATTTTTATTTTTAGAGAAAAGCATTTTACATGTCTGTTCTCAATGAGGGGACTTACATCAAAGCACTTCAAATTAATCTCCATATTGAAACGGCATAGGTGCAAGGATAGAGAAGGCATTGATGGTCCTACTTTGGCAAATGAAAATAAGTGGAGCTATGAAAACTTTAAAATGGTATAGCCTGGTAGAGAGACAAGAGAAGAGAAGCGCAGGAAGGGAAAAGAAAGCACACAGGAGGCTTCCACTATACCTAGTCACTCAGATCTTTCATTTTCATTTCTTTTTGCCTTCCATGCCCACCCCGAGGATTTCCTTACATCCTGAGAGCTCAGCTCTACCAGTTTTGCAAAGAAAAATACAGATGTCCAGTTAAATAGGAGTTTTAGAAAAATCAACATTTTTTTAAAAAATAGAAGTCTGTGCCATGTAGTGTTTGGAATACTTGTGCTAGAATTTTATTTCTTGTTACTTGAAACTCAAATTTAGATGGGTATCCTGTTTTTTATTTAGTAGCTCTTTTAAATTTTATAGGAATGTTTCCTATATTTTAATTAGGTATAAGAAGGTTATTTAATGTCCAGCCAATTTAAAAGAAAAAAAAAAGGCTTATTGAGCCTGTTTGTGAATGTTTGACAGTAGTTTGTTTGTTGGTCAGACACTAAGCAATCAGAGGCTGCCTTAAGGCCTACTCTTCCCTGCCTCTCTGGTAGCCTGAATGAGCAGGTAAGAGGGTTACCACTCTTGCTTTATTCACAGTAGGAGCTCAGTAGTTTTTGGTCTAAACAAATTGCTGGGTACTCTGAAAAATCCCAGGTATTTCAGAGTTAATACCGTGCCCTGATGAGAAATGAATTTACTTTACAAGGTGAATAATAACATCACTGGCAAGAAAAATGTCAACCAATCAGCTAGGAAAAATTTTACATATGCCTCATTAACAGTGCAGCCCTTGCTGTCATTGCCTAATGATCTTATTCCTTCCCTGCTCTTATCTAGGACAAATTTTCTTTCTTTAAAGCTGTCTCCTACATTGTTTCTCAGTCGTTCCTCAGCAGATTAACCTTAGAAAAATATTTAGTTTTCACAATTTCATTAGCAATGAAAAGCTACCACCCCAAAGTTGAAGATTATTATTATTCCTTAATAAAAATAAAATTCATTGCTTTGTACTTGAAATAGCAGTTTTGAAGATTGAAAGCTCTTCAGATTTGCTTTAGTTGCTAATCAGTACCAGGATCCTATTATTATTTAATTCACAAGTAGTATAAATTTGCCTTTGATTATACATTTAGGGGACGTTTTATTCTCTGTACTTGGGGTAACTGCTGCTTGAGGTATTCATGAGCTTGAATGGAGAAGAATTTTTATGCCTATTTTAGTTGGATTTGGTTTTATTTTTATTTTTTTATTTTTTCGCTTCTGTGATCTAAAGACCTGACACGGAACAATTTTAGAGGAGAAAAAGTTTATTTGGGGCCCACAGTTCCAGAAGTCTCAGTTCATAGATGGCTGACTTCATTGTTCTGGGCCCAAGTGAGGCAGAATATCATAGCTGAAAGGGCATGAAGGGGGAAAGTAGCTCAGGACATGGTCACCAGGAAGCACAAAGTGACAGACAAAGCTTAGCTCACAAAAAAAATATGTACTCCAAAGGCAGATCCCCAGTGCAAATCCTGCAGCCACACCCTACCTACCTACAGTCACCACCCAGTTAATCCCTATCAAAGGATTAGTGCACTGATTATATGAAAGCTCTCATAATACAATCATTTTACCTCTAAACTTTCTTGCATTGCACTTTTAGGGGACATCTCATATCTAAACCATAATAGTGCCTAAGCTATGAGACAGCAGCACAAATAAAAATATCTAAAACTAATTTCCATGTTGGGCACGGATTAAGTTGTATTAAATGTTCAGCCTTATTGATTGATTTGCTAAGTCTGGTATCTCTTGAAGACACTTATCAAATATAAGCAGTGATTATATAGAGATAAGAAAGGGGATTTGTTGGGGGGGGTCAATGAATGGGGAGTCATCTGACCTTCTGTTAACTTGAAGCACTTAGCTAAGTGCCTTACACATAATAAGAGCAGCTGTTAAGCTGAACTCTGTGTCCCCCTTGCATTCTGACCTGGTAGGACTCCTATTCTCCTAAGCAAGCTGCCATTTAGCCGACTGCTACACTTGCTGATTCAGGAATCAGCTATGGATTTCTATTTTGTTTTTTGGCCTTAGAAGCCCAAGCCTGTCCCTTCTGGGCTTGTGTCTCTTCATTGTTTCTCATGCTAGACAGTTGCTCAAATGCAGAGTTGGCTGAGTTGTAATTTTCAGGTGTTTCTTGTGATTGTGAGTCTTCGAAGTATATGTATGTATAGACTGAGGCATTAGTGTGTGTGTGCAAATAGATATTTAAAACACAGAAGATTATTACATGCACTCAAATTGAATAATTAAATCCTTTTGAAAATTCTCAGCCTCCAAATTGTGTCTGTTTCAGGCTAACCTCATACTCAGGTAACTCGAGAGTCATAAGGTTGTACACTTCTATTACTTCCTCACAATGATCTCTAATAGGTTCATTAGGGAATCTAGGATCACTGATTTTTCAATTTTGCCTGCTAAATTATTCCAAATGTCCATTATTTATTAGCATTAAATGGGAGGATTCTTTATGTTCATAAATAAAAGTTTTTCCATTTATCTGTTTCCTTTTGTATTGTTCCCTCACATATGAATCTATTGGGGATTAAATCCAAATTAGTCTAATTTTCTTTCATAACAATAGGCATATTACAGTAATTCTCACTACAGCAACAAGCACTTAGTGTCTTGATTTCACTGCTGTTTGCTAGAAAATGTTCATGGAGTTTCTGACTGAGGCAGCTTATTGCTTCTGCTTCCGCTCTGACTTGCCCTTTAAGATGTCTTATTTGGGGCTAAGTTTGAAATTGGCTTTTATACAGAGGAGGCTGCCCTTATCCACGAACCCAATATTTTACTCTGACATTTCTGTGATCCTTGTGCCTTCTGTCATCCTTTTTTCTTTACTGGGCTTTTCTTTTCTTAACCTCTTACATTTTCTCAGTTGCTCAGTCACACCTATTACCAACGCAGAAAGAATTACATGACTCACCTATTTTTATCAATCCAAACCAAAGCACATCACGCCCCCTGCTCAGGGGATGCTGTGTCCTTGTACTTCCCTCTCCTGTTATTTTAACCTAGTCACTGACCCCGGACATTCCTAATCAAATTCTTTGGCTTTATTATGTCTAAGTTGATTTGTCTCCATGCATGAGCGAGTGTGTCGTGTCTCTGCTCCTGGCAGGATTCTTGTCTGATCAGAGTTTTACATCTCCAGTATTCAATCTAGGCAAACAGAGTACTGTCTTGTTAGTGTAATCTTCATGTTTCAACCTCATCCCTCTGTTAACTGTTTCATCTATTACTCTAAAAGCTTTTTATATTTTGAAGTAGTTTAAAAAGTCTTTAGGATGGGTGCTCTAAAAATCATAGAAATGTACATGGTACAAATGGAGGACATGGTACACCTTACCTATTGCTGTTCTGGAAAGATCAAACTCATTGCCTTCCCCCCACTTTGGGTCTTCATTTTCAGAAAGGCCAAGCCTAGAACTAAAGCCTCCTCCCTGGTGCCTTCTTCTTCATTCTGCTGCTAAGTCTTAAGCATTTGCTCTTCTTTACCCCTCCACTGTTGCCTTTGCCCACACCCTTCCCTCTGCTTGGACTGTTGTAGTAGCTTTTAACAGTCTCCCACAACCCTTCTTCAGTCCACTCTCCAAACTATGTCAGGAGTGTTTTTTTCTAAAGTTTGAACACATTTCTATTATTTATAAACTCTTTAATATGCTCTTCCATTAGTTGGCCCTTGCTAACCTCTCCAGCTTCAGTTCACTTTTTCTGCACTTATGCCACACTGAGCTAGCTAATTACAGGCAGCCTCTGGGCTGTGGTGCATATTGTAGCAGCTGCAAAATGCTCTTTTCCAAAGCTCTACCAAGTGTACTACAATGATTGACTCAGGCACCTTCTCTGCTCCTAAGCCTTCTTTGGGCCACCCATGCAGGGTCAATCACTTGATTCTTTTTCTTTCCCTGTATGTTTTAGATACTTTTGTTAACGTGACTCCTCTCTAGATCTCTCTTTCTTCCTCTAATGTGAGGGATTGGAAGATTGGAACAATGTCTCACCTTTGCATTGTGCAGACCTATTATGACTCATAGAAGGTACTCAGTAAATGTGCGTTAAATCAGTTCAAGTTAGAGAATAAAGACTTTTTTTGAGAGACAAAGAGGAAAAGAGAGAGAGAGAGAGAGAGAGAAAGCCATGAGCAGAAAAGAGTGGTAGTGATAGGTTCTGATGATTCAGTGCACAATGGAAATGATTTTAGACTAGCTTGACAGCAATTATCATTTGGATTAAAAGCCTGCATTTCCTCTTCTGCGACCTCTGCTTGAAAGAACAGCTTTGAAGAAAAAATAAACATGAATGTACCTTCTCTTTGAAAGGACAGTGTGCTTCTTTGATGGTCAAGCCTCATAAGCGTGAGCACTAAATAGCCTCCCCTTCAAGTGAACTAATCATCACTCTTACTCTTGGTGGGTAACCTGCTGCCGGCCTGTGAATGAGGCCTGTTAATGATATCGCTCATTTCAAGTCTGCAAATGGGAACACAAGGGAGGACCCTAAGCACTGCTGCTGGCCATTAATCCATGTTATTAATGGAGGCAGCTTTATCAATGTGGGTCTTGCATCCTCCTAACGGAGGACTTCTCATTTTCTCATTATTTCATTGCTTGAAAGATAAGTTAAAAGAAGATATGTGTGTTTAAAATACATATATATGTAAAATATGTATACACACCTACATATGTGTGTGTGTGTGTGTGTGTATCCTATGACTATCTCCCCCACTTCTCTTGCTATATTTTCTCTCCAAATTTAGTGAGATCGATTTGAGTGAGAGTGGTTCTGGGGATCCTTCTAATGACATTTCTACTTCAAGAGCTATGGCCTATTTTAAAAGACGCATAGAAGTGCATGCTAATGTAATTGCCACTATGTCACTGCCTGAAAGCTCCCATTAAACTAGTAGCAGGCTTGTATAGAAGGTCTGTGGATGAAGGCCCAGGAAATGTGGGAGCCAACAAAGGCCTGCAGATGGCAGGGCATCTTACAGGAGTGGGGGAGATCATTAGATTCCTGAGCTCTTCTCCAAGCACTTAGAAATGTTGAATTATGCCTGACATTGTTAATGCTAAGAAGGCTTACTTGTTATATCTTAGGTGGGGGACACAGGTCATACCCGGATGGTAAAACAATCAAGTCATATTTGATATCTGATTAGACTCTAACTCCCAACCAATAACAGTAGTAAATTTATATAAAGTGATTATTATTTTTAAAATGACCTTTATTTTTTAGAGCAGTTTTAAATTCATATAGAATGGAAGGTATAGAGAGTCCGCTGCCTCACACATGCACAGTTTTCCCTACTATCAACATCCTCTACCACAGTGGTACCTTAGTTATAGCTGATGAACTTTTATTGACACATCATTATCACCCAAAGTCTATAGTTCACATTAGAGTTAATTCTTGGTGTTGTGTCCATTGCTATCACCAAAATGCCTGACAAGAACAACTTAAAGAAAGAAGGATTTATTTTGGCCTCATGATTTCAGAGGTTCAGCCCATGGTCTGCCAACTCCACTTCTCTGGGCCTAAGGTGAGGCAGAGAATCATAGCAGAAGGGTGTACAGGAGCAAAACTGCTCATCTTATGGTGGCCAGGAAGCACAGGCGAGTAGAGAGCCAGAGGAACAAGATATAATACCTAAGGCATGCCCCCAGTGACCTGTCTCCTCAAGCTACACCCTAGAGTACCATCCAGTAGTCCATTCAAATTATTAATCTGTCAAGTGGATTAATCCACTGATTGGGTTATGACTTTTATAATCTAATCATTTACCTCCTACAATAACATAGGCACTTTGGGGAGACACCTAATATCCAAACTATAAAGTTGTTTATTCTATAGGTTTTAACAAATGTGTGTTTACCTGTACCCACCACTATAGTAGATGCACTAAAAATCCTCTGTGCTCCACCTGTTTGTACCCTACCCTTGACAATTATGATCTCATTACTGTTTTCCTCATTTTTCATCTTTCCAAATAAATGTCATGGAGTTGGAAAGTCATACAGGGTGTATAGCATTTTCATACTACCTTAATAATAGTAATCTATTTAAGTTTAATTCGTATCTCTTTGTGGTTTGAAAACTCATTTCTTCTTAGTGCTGAATAATATCCCAGTGTCTGTATATGCCACAATTCCTTTATCCTTCACCTCCTGAAGGGCATCTTAGATGCTTCCAAGTTTTGGCAATTATAGATAAAGTTGATATAAGCATTGAAGTGATATAAGATTTTAGTTTGGGTATAAGTTTTTAACTCCTTTGAGTAATATCAAAGACTGACCACTGGATTAATGGTAAGAATATGTTTAGTTTTTTGAAGAATTCCCAAGTCTTTTTCCAAAGTGCAGCATTGAGCAAGAGTTCCTGTTGCTTCACATCCATATCAACACTGGGTGTCATTTGTGTTCTTTGGCCATTCTAACAGGAATGTGGTGGTATCTTGTTATTGCTTCAATTGCCTTTTCTCTGATAACATACAATGTGGAGCATTTTTGTGGCTTGTTTGCCATCTGTATTTCTCTTTTGCTGAGATATATGGATATGTCTTTGGCCCATTTTTTTAATTGGGTTGTTTGTTTTCTTGTAGCTGAGTTTTAAGAGTATTACTATACATTTTGTATAATAGTCTTTTACCAAATATGTCTTTTTCAAATATTTTCTTCTGGTTTGTGCCTTGTCTTTTCATTTTCTTTTCCACATCTCTCACACAACAGAAAATTTTAATTTGAAAAAGTCTAGTTTATCAATTATGTCTTTTTGGATTGAGCCTATGTTATTGCATCTAAGAAGCCATCACCAAGGAACTATTTTTATCTGTACATACAGTCCAGCCAAGCATACTTCTGCTAAAATGATGCATATTATCAACAGACCGCAAATACTTTTAAGTATGAGGCAGATACAGTGGAGAGAAAGATTTAAAGAAATGCTGTTGTGGGGAGTGGGAGAAAAGGAGAGGAAGGAGAAGTGCTGGGGACTGAATTAGAACAAATTATACTCCATGCTTTTATAATTATGTAATTATATAATCTAAAAAGAACCAATAAATTGAAAAAACTGAAATGATATCATATAGGCTATTGATTTGATTATTATTAATCACCATTTAACTAAACCTCATTTTTTCTTTAATTCTAAGGAAGATCTTTAATTTCATTTTCTACTTGGGATTAGAGGCCTTCATGGTGCTTCAATTCCAAGTCATTGTTTGTCATCCAAGCATATTCTATTGAAGTAGGAGGAAGGTCAGACCCCTCCAGGTGTGGAGGGGAGGAGGAAAGGTACAAAACTGGGATAAACTTGGGCCATTAGCTCAGGTGAAAGGCATATTTCCCCTGGAGAAATGCATGTCTCCCCTGGGTAACCTTTGGTTTCCTAATCCTGGGGCTAGAGAAACAGAAATGATGCAGAGTGTCTGAGTGATATAAGAAAATCCTAGATCCATTTACAGGGGAAAGATGGAGGAGTTTTATGGGTCCTACTTGGGGCCCAGGGAGGAGTGGCTATCAATACGGTGATACTTAAGTAGAAAAGAAAAAAAAAACATACCAGAATAAAGAGAAGGACAGGAGTTAGAAATTTGAGAAGGTCCACTGTCAAATTTAAGTACAGTTAACTGTATTTACTCAAAGGCCATAGCCGGGACCCCTATGAACTGCTCTGCCCTTGCCCCACCTGTATTAGTCTGGTTTTTGTTACTGTGATGAAGTTGCTGAAGATGGGTAACTTTGTGAAAAAGAAAGAAGTTTATTCTGGTTCTTGGTTCTGGAGGCCCAAGGTTGAGGGTAATGGTCATCTTGCTGGCCCTGTCCTGAAGCAGTGCAGCATATCCTGAGGGAATAGACAGGGAATGTGTGTATATCTGCGACTTCTGGCTTTCTCCTTGTTTTAGTCAGCTTTTTGTTGCTGTGACCCAAGGATCCAATAAGAACAATTTTAGGAGGAAAAGTTTATTTAGGGGCTCACGGTTTAGAGGTCTTAGTTCATGGAAGTCTGGCTGCATTCCTAGGGCTCAAGGTGAGGCTGATCATGGCAATAGGCATGGCTCTAGGGAGCAGGGAGCTCAAGGCATCATGTTGTAAAGCAGAGCAGAGAAAGACATTCACGTCAGATACAGAATATATAACCCAAAGGCACACCACCAAGGACCCACCTACTGCGGCCACACCCTATCAGCCTACAGTGGCCAGTTAATCCCTATTAGGGGATTAACTCACTGGTTGGATTAAGGCTATTATAACCCAATCATTTCACCTCAGCCTTTCTGAATTGTCACACTAGAGCTTTTGGGGAACATCTCACATTCAAACCATAACACTCCTTCCTCTTATAAAGTCTCCAGGTTTTAATCATGGGGACTCCACCTAATGACTTTATCCTTTCCTAACCATCTTCCATAGGCCCTACCTCTAAACGCCATGATTCAGATTAAGTTTTCCCTTCCTATTATCTCACAAATAGAGACTAAAGTTTAACACATGACACCTTGGGGGACACATTCATACCATATCCAAACCAGAGTTACCACCCTAGGCTGAACCAGACACTTTCCTTAACACCACTACTTGTGTCTGCAGCCAGAGAAGGGTGTTATGTAGGTTCAAGGAGGAGACTGGGCTCATGAAGTTGGGAATTTCAGGGTTGGTAGATTCCTCTCCTTGCTTCTGAAAGCCAAGTGCTCACTCTGAGAGCCACCAGGAAGAGCGTACCTCAAGGAAAACCCCATTCTCAGAAGTGGAAAGACTCAGAAAACTGGGCTGTCAGGATCATGGACCAGACAGTTTGACTTCAGTAGCATCTAAGTTCTTTCCCTGGGACACCACCTCGTACACAGTGGTTTTCAGTCACGGCACACTTTACCTACCACAATCTCACTGGATTGTCACAACTTGCCTGTAAAATAAATATGTTCATTGTCATCAGACCCTTTTCATGGTTTTGCCTAAAGCCAGATAAATAGAAAATGAGGAAGCGTGATGTAGAATCTGTTTCTCCATATTTCCAGTGTAGGGTTTTGGTTTTTTTAACACCTTAATATAATCAGTCATGTACCCTTCTTTTGTCAACTTGCTCCATTACCAGGAATTAGTATATAGTAAATCACTTCTTTAGGAAGTTGTGTAGTTCTGAAAAGAACTTTTTCTATAAACAGATTATATTTTTTTTTCAGAAAGAGGGGACAGTGAGAGAGAGAGAGAGAAGCAATTTTTATTTAGTTTTTCATGTGATTTTCATTCCTCGGACTCTTCATTGTATACGTGGTGCTAGGGGTTGAACTCATGTACTCACGCATGCCAGGCAAGCGCCGTAACTGCCAAGCCACCGCTCCAGCCTCAGATTATATGTTTTTTAAATTGAGTTACTCACTGGATCCCAGGAAGGAAGGAAGGAAGAATGAAGCATTGACATAGAAGGAAGAATACCAGCAAAAGTTTAAGAAGCCACTTTATGAACTAGTCCAGGTCTTCATGGGAAGATCTGAGATTGTATTTTATGTTTTCTGATCTCAGACCTGAAGTGAAACATGAGGCGTATGCTCATGACTTTGGGTTTGTCCAAAGTTGGCACTCAAATCAATTATCAGAGGGAACTATAAAATCTCTTTCTCTGAAGGAGTGTAATACTGAGGTAGTTAATTTCAGAAGGGTCCAGGATACAGCTTTAAGATGAATCAAATAAGCTCTTAGTATTTCCTAAGCATGAAACTAATTTGGCAGCAATGTACAGGTCTAAAGAATATCTAAATTGAATCTCAGAGGTAACTTGTCTCAATTTACAACTTGTCTTGGTCTTTTGCAAAGTCTAAAACTTCTCTAAATATGATTCTGGATAGAATAAGGATTGGTGCAGAATGGTTGAGGAAAGTCTAATGTATAACTTGAATCTATAATAATAATAATGATTGTAAACAGGTATTGAATGTCTTACTTTATTCCAGCAACCTTGCTTGTGCAGTTCATTTCATCTTTACTGTGGCCTCTATGATAGATACTACTGTTTTCTTGATTTTATACACAAGGAAACCAAAGCTTCAAGTTAAGTAACTTGGCAAGTAAGAGGTAAATTTGGATTCTAAAATGTGTTCTTTCTAAAGAGTAACACATGCCTCCTTGTGAAGTCTATAAAGAGCCTGTATCTCAGAGGTGGTCTGAGATACCACCCTTTTCCCAGCTGTGTGACCACAGCAAAATCAGCCTTTTAACCTCTCTGAGTCTCTGTTTTTAAAACTATAAATGGAAGATGAGATACCTGCTTTAAAACATTTATGGCAAGGACTCATAAATCATATATTCATTATCTGTTACAATTTTGAAATATGTCCTGGCAAACTGATTGGGTCAACATATGACATATGGGTTACAGAGTCAGCTCATTCTTTTTCTTGTCATTCTTGAGAGAAATTGCTAACATAAGGATATCTCAAAGTCCTTGAAAATATCAATAACATTAACATAATGCTAATGTGAATAAATCAGGAGGAACTAATCAACATTCCTGGAAAAACAGAGACAATGTCACTTTGTAGTGGTAAAATAGCAGCTGTCTATGCATGTCTGAATCTGTGTGGCTGCTTCCAAGTGGTTGGTGGGACCAAAATTCAGAAGTTCCTTTCTGGTGTAATAGTTTCAGATGGTTCCTGGGACCTCTAAAGAGGGTCCTAGGATTGGGGTAGAGGGCAGGTGGTAAGTAGGGTAAGTTAAGTACTTGATATAGTTTTGCAAAATGGCAACCAGTGGGTTTTTTTTTTAATAGTGGAAAGGAGAAAAGAAATTCAGTGGAATTGGTAGAGGAAAGGCTAACATGGGCTCTAGAACTGGGCACCTGGTTTGAATCCTGCAGTTTGCATTAGCTCTGTGGCCTAGGGACAAGATTTAACTTCTCTGTGGTTTGGTTTTCTCATCAGCAAAATGGGGATGATAATAATTTTCCTTTTCCTGATGCAGGAAATCACCACAAATCTTTTAATGACTTTATACAATATGAATTTATTATCTTTTGATTCTAGAGGTCAGAAGTCTGAAATGGGAATCATTATGCCAAAACCAAGGTGGGACATGACTGTACTGCTTCCTGGGAGGCTCTAGAAAGATTTTGCCACTTCCGACTCCTGGAAGCTGCCTGCAACCCTTGTCCCCAGGCCCCTCCTCTGTCACTAGGCCACCACCTAACATCTTCAAATCTCCCTGCGACCCTCTGCTTCCTTGGTTATGCCTCCTGACTGACCTTTCTTCTTCCCTCTTATAAAACTTTCTGCTTACATTAGGCCCATCTGGCTAATCCAGGAAAATCTTCCCCATCTTAAGGTCTTTGACTTAAGAACATCTACAAAGTCCCTTTTACTGTGCAAGATAACATATTCACAGGTCATTAACATTTCATTTAGTCCCTGCAGCAATATGAGGTAAGTGCTGCTGATTACTGGGAGGATATGGATATCTTTGGGTCTGATTAGTCATCTGATTTCAATAATCAATAGCTCCTACCTCATGTTGCTGTAGGGACTAAAAGGTTATTGTACATAACATGATCATAAGGGTCCTCAACACATACAAAGACAGGACACATATTAGCTATGATTGTAATTCTAGTATAGTTTGATTACAGAAATAAAATATCCCTATGTCATTTCTCCGGTCTGTGACACAGTATCTGTAGAGCCCACAGGCTTTGGAAATGCACCTGAGTACACCTTTACCTACTGCTGATGTGACTTTGGATGCGTAACTCAACCTCTCTGAGGCCCTGTTTCCTAATCTGTAGAATAACCACTGTACCTCACAGTGTTGTGATGAGGGCTAGGGAGATACAACAGCAGGCTGCCTCCGGATATCCAGGATTCCCTGCCTAACTAATTTTGAAAGGGGGTGACTATGTTCTTTGGAATTTGGGGGGGGTGACTTTATCTCTGAACAGGCCTCAGAACCTGAACATCAGAGGTACCAACACCCATTTACCTCACAGTGGTTGATGGATTTAGTGGTTCAGGAAAGCGCATGGTGAAGTGTAATACCACAGGAAGGGAAGCAATACTGCAAAGATGTGCATTTTTTCCTCACTGAACAAAAATATTCATCATAGAGATGGTGATTGACTAGACTTAGGGGCAGAGGTGTAGTGAAAAATATGTTTTTTCTGCTTCTTGTTGGAGAAATAAAGGATCAAGAGTTGAGGGGTTGTATTAGTTTCCTGTAGTGGCTTAATAAATTATTAAAAACTTGGTGACTTAAAACAATATAAATTTGTTCTCAAAGAGTTAAAGAGGCCAGAAGTCCAAAACTGGTTTCCTGGAGCTGAAATCAAAGTGTTCACAGGGCCATGCTACCTGGTGGGCCATTGAGTGGAATCTGGTCCTTGATTCTCCCAGAGAGCTTTTGGTGGCTGTTGGCATTATCCTGCTTGTGGGTACATACCTCCATATACATGTGTCCTCCTTTTCTTCTGCCTCAGAACTCCCACTGCCTCTCTCTCTCTCATAAGGCTACATGGGATGGCATTTAGGGTCCAAACATCCTCTCAAGACCTTTAGCAAATCACATCCCTAGGTATATCAGGTGGTATTTACTCTTTTGCCATGGAAAGTGATAGTCACAGATACTGATGATTAGGAAGCAAATGTGTTTTGAAGGTGTGCGGGGACAATTTTTTCAGCCTATGCCAGGAACATAGGGAAAATTAGGTGTAGTGTATCTGTCATGGATTGGATGAAAGGTGTCCCCCAAAAACTCATGTTTGAAAATGCAAAAACTGAGGTGAAATGATTGGTTTACAAGAGCCTTAACCCAATCAGTGAATTAATCCACTGATAGGGATTGATTGGTAACTTTGCTGGCAGGGTGTGGCTGGAGGAGGTGGATCATTGGGGGTGTGCCTTTGGGGTATACATTTAGTGTCTGGTTTGGGGTCCCTCTTTCTGTTTACTGGCAATGCCTTGAGATACTTCCCTCTGTTACTCTCTTCTGTCACAATGTTCAGCCTCACCTCCAGTCCTGAGGAGTGGAACCGGTTGCCTATGGACTAAGACCTCCGAAACCCTGAGCTCCCAAATAAAATTTTCCTCCTGAAATTGTTCTTGTCAGGACCTTTAGTCACAGAAATAGAAAAGCTGACTAAAACTGCATCTGAAATGATGAAGATCTTCCTTCAGCAGCTAAAGTTTCCACCATCAGGATGCTTCTGTGAATGATAGCATTTATGAAAAATTACAGGAATAACCCCAAGCAAGAATAAAAACAAGTGAAATTCCTTCCCTTGATGAGACTGTTGTGATGTGGATCTTCAGTGTTCCCCAAAGGCCATGTGTTAAAGGCTTGGTCCCCAGACTGTCGTGCTGTTGGGAGGTGGTGGAACCTTTAGGGAGTGGGGCCTAGTGAGAGGAAGCTAGGTCATTGGGTATGTGACCTTCAGGGGGATGTGGGAGGCCTGGCCCCTTCATTCTCTTTTTCTTTGCTGCCTGGCCACCATGAGATGAGCAGCTTTGCTCCAGCATGATGTTCTGCCTTACCACAGGTCCAAAGAGATGGGGCCAAGAAACCATGGACTGAAACTGTGAGACAAAATAAACCTTTCCTCCTTTTAAGTGATCTCAGGTGTTTTGACACAGTGATGGACAGCTGATGAACATAGGTTCCATGTAGCAAATGAAATATAAAACACATTTTAAAACAATTGGAATTTCAGAGTGAGTGAAAAAGTAACATGAAGATCTTCAGTGGAGAGTGCAAAGGCAGAGGGACAAGAGTGCAGTGTGACTGTCATAAGCCATCCTTACCTGAGCAGATAGCTAGAGGTGAGTTCTGAAGAGAAGGTACTATTTTCTATTGCAAAACAAATAAAACTCATTACTTATAATAAAAGACTAAATACAGGAAGGGGTGATCATACTTGATTTTATTTTTACTTTTACTTAACCAAAACTGAGATAATAGTAAAGAATGTGTTTTAGAAATGTAAAGCTGCAGGGGTGTGAAGTGTTGGGTATTAATATTGCCACTAACTCCATATTATTTAAACCCTGCTTATCATAGGTTAGAAAATGAGCCTACTGATAAGAAGATGTGGACTTACATTTTGAAGGATAGAATCAATGTCAAGAATACCAAGTATCTTGCGTAAACTATCAATGTTTTTCCCCGTGTAGCCTTTGGCAGTCTCTCTAACCTTGTGCTAGCACATGTGGCATTATCCTTAATTGTGATTATATCATCTACAGCTCATGAGGACTATAATTCTACAAGTTAGTGTTTCATTATGTTATTGCTAACATGAAAAGATGGCCTCACTACAGAGCTGGTTGCATATTGTGTCACCTTGGGGCAAATACTTGGTCCTTTTGGACCCTGAGGCATAGGAGTCCTAGATTCAGGAAGATTCAGGCTTTCACAGTGATGATTCTGTTTCCTAGGGGAAGCTGAGGAATCTCTCAGGGACAGCTGTCTAATGATATAGCACCATGCTTTTCTCTCATCAGCAGCCTCCAAGCATGAGTCAAACCCCAAGAAAACTAGACCTTGACCCCTTATTCTGTTCTGACTGAATAATCAAGACATGTTCTTAGGAAATGTATTTTTTTACATTCAACTATAAGCAAATGTATATCTAGTTTTCACAGTAATTTCAAATAATACATTTAAAAAGCCAGTGCAGTGCTTATTATTGAAAGTAGAAAAGAAAGGGGAAACGGGGGTGGGGGTGTGAAATGGAGACCTTTATCCCTGGCTTTATAATCAATATGTTTATTCTTTTCTTCTACTAAAGATGAATCTACTAAGAATTGACATAGGAGGATGTTGCAGACAGTCTCTTGCTTTTTTCTTCTTTAAAGGATAAGAGTGTTAATTTTTTTCATCTAGTTTTTGTTTTTCCTTTATTTATTTATTTATTTTGTGTGTATGCGGTGCTGGGAACCTTGCTCATGCCTGGTGAGGGCTCTTCCACTGAGCTACCTCTCTAGCCCCCCAGACTCTTTTTAAAGAGAGAGAGGGACAGTGAGAGAGAGAGAGAGATAGAATCAATTTTTTTTTTAAATTTAGTTTTTCATATGGTTTTCGTTGCTCAGACACTTCATTGTGAATGTGGTGCTGAGGTTCTAACCTGAGTCCTTGCACATGCTAGGCAAGCTCCGTAACCGTTGAGACACTGCTCCAGCCTTCTAGACAGACTCTTAAGGTGATCTACTTGACTACTGTCCTGCTACAGTATAATCCCATCCCTTAAGTGTGGCCAGAACCTGTGGCTTTTTTCCAACCAGTAGAATGGGTCAAAGGGGACAGAATGTGTGTGATTACATGTATATAATTAAGTGTTTGTGTTACATTAATTTGTAGTCTCTGTCTTGCTGGGATCCCCTCTCTGTCATTCTCTGCTTTTGAGGAGGCAAGTAACCTCTACAAGCTGAAGACACCCTGCACCTGACAGCCAGCCAGAAATGGAAGCTCTCAGTCCTATTGCTGCCCCTGAAAGCTGTCAACAACCTGAGTAAGCTTAGCCATGGACCCTTCCCTGGCTGAGTTTCTAAAAGAGTTCAGCCCAGATGACTCCTCCATTGCAGCTTTGTGAGCCCAAAGGCTAGCCTAGACTCCTGGCCCACAGAAGCTGGAAGATACGAAATGCACATAGTTTTAAGCCACTAAGTTGAAATAGTATGTTATATAACAATAGTTGCTGACACAATGAGTTGGAACTTTTCCCCTACATCCATCCAGGAGCTTGCATCAAGGAGGAAAGGTAAAGAAGTCCAGGCCACAGAATTTAAACAAGCTGCTAATCACTTTGGAAAATTAAATATATTTAGGATGTATATTATTTATATATGTTTCCATCTACCCAGAGTTGTTTCCATGCATTTCTAAATAACAAATGCAAAATGTGACTCATGAATTTTGAAAAGAGGAGTTGAGCTTATTATATATATATATGACTTGATAAATCTACCTTCATCCCAACTTTAATTCAGTTTAATGGTATTGTAAATTTTGAACTTTGGAGGAAAATTACTCTCTTCACACTTTTAAGTTATTTTTCATTGGCTAGAATTTGATAAATTGTTTTTTCTTTTCTGTGACTTTATTTTCATCCACTGTGCACTGACAGATTTCTTAAGATGAGGTTTTGAATTTCTAACTCTTGTAGCATGTGAAATAGTAGCAAAATTTAGGACTTAGATCCAATTACCATGCAAAAACATTTTGTTAACCTTTCAGCAGATTTGCTGAGTTCTTCACAAGAACCCTAAGATCATAAAAACTCTCAATATTAGTTGAAAGTTTAGTTCCTCTTTTTTCAGGGAGTGGAGGGGTGGTGGTACTGGGTATTTAACCCAAGGGCACTCTTAGCTATGTCTACAATCCGTTTTAATTTTTTAAAAAATTTTGATACAGGGTCTTGCTAAGTTGCCTAGGGTGGCCTCAAACTTGCCTTAGACTCTTGAAGAGCTAGGATTACAGGTATGCACCATGATTCCTGTCTTACTCAATTCATAATTAAAATTTCTATTCTAGAGATATAGGATGCTTTTATTATTTGAAAATATGGTTTCATTATGTGAAAAAGAACAAAAGATTTGTTACTAGTCACTCAAAGGGCATTCCTCTCACTATATTATAGTAGCAGAGGGACAGCTGACTTTTATTAGGGGCCAGTTTGCCAGGCACAGGAAAGCCATTAGTTCTTACACACAGCTGCTGGTGAAGGTATTGTTATGCCCATTTTACAGATGAGAAAACGGGTTAAAGAAGTTCAGTGCCCTGCCTTCAGTCTCAAATATAGTCTTTGGCAGAACAGGATGGCATCTAATTACTATCTTAGTTCTAAAACAAAAGATGCAGACATATTACGTCAAATCGGTTTCACGAAGACGAAAGGCAGTTGCTGCCTTTTGTAATAAATACCAACTCTCCGTAACTTCTCATGATGTGTGTGTAAAGTCACAGAGAGAAAGGTAATGAAAACAATGCCCTAAAAATCCTTGTTAAATTAATTCCAAAGCAAAACCTGTTATAACATGGAAAAAAATCACTAATAAATCTTGTCATTTTACAATTTTTCCTTATAAAGACATCCTCCTATATTTACTCTCTGGCCTTGTCTTGTAGCCTTGTTCAGTAAGCCTCTCTTTCTTCTTAAGAGATGCCATAAGTATATGCTGTTACTGATTATTTACCTTGGCAACAGAGTGAACTGGAAATTTTGTGTAAAATTCAGAGGTTTCATGAGATAGAGAGGTGTGGACAAATTGCTCAAATGTAAAGATAAAATTGGATTAGTTAAAAACTGAAGATTCAAACTATAAAGGAATGGTGGTAATACAGACATGGCAATGAGAGTAATTTCTGTAATAAGGGATTAAAAAGAAGCCGTTGGGAAAATTAATTAAGCCCTTGAAAACTTTTTCAAAAATGACCTGTTTTCAACTGGGCTGTAGAAGTCAAATATGAAGTGAAAGATGTTAAATTTTGCTGTCATATAATTTGTGCTATTATATGATCTTCCAATAATTTAAAAAATTATGTCCCTTCTCAAAATGATAAAAGTCAATATTCAGTTATTTTTATTCATTTTCCCAGTCTTCTTCTTTCTTTTCTGTACCATGAGGTTCAGCTTCTGTTTTAAGTGGATTCACTTCAAGTGACCTTTTCTTGTATAATTATTCTTGAATAATGAGTCTCCTGTGCATCCTGTAGACCAGGCATGGTTATTTTATCCTAAATATGTGAGCTTTTCATCAGCGGACACATTGAAGGAGAAAGTGAACACCCTCTTGTCTAGGTTATGCAGAGGGCATTCAGCATGGTGAGGAAGGAGCTGTACGGAGACCTCATGGCCTGTAAGGCCAATTGCAATGCCAAAGCCCTGTGAAGACTCAGCTATGCTTAATCACAGAGACCCAGTAAAAGCCTTGAGGCATGCAGCAACTGTGAGTGCAGTTCAAGACACTGTGGAGCAGTCCTGGTGTGGAGGCCTGACCTGGATGTGGAGCTGCAACAGCACTTGCTTCCTTTGTAGTTGCATTTCTTCTCTCTATCTAGAATTTAGCACCACACACACTCCCCCCATCCTTGTTTTGTTTTGTTTTGTTTTGTTTTTGTTGTTGTGTTGTTTTGTTTTGTTGGTTTCGGTTTTGGTTTTTTGTTTTGTTTTGTTTTGGTGGTGCTGGGGATTGAACCCAGGGACTTTCTCATGCTAGCCAGGCCAGTGCTTTCACACTGAGCTACACCCCCAACCCTAGAGTTACCTTTGAATTTCATAAAAATGATCTCTGTGAGACTGCCTTTCAACCACTGTATTCCTCTTCATGTTGGTGTATGTGGGGTGGTGGGGTGGGAGGGTTTGTTAACATGTCTGATTTTCTGGCAGAGAATTAAAATGCCTTATCCTGAACCTCTTAGTGTTTAGGGATTGTGTCCCACCCACCTTTTAGAAAATCCTGGTCTTCTCAGGGCAGCTCTGCCATGGTTACATTATATCATTGCTAATGCTATTAACGTTTGAAACCTTGTCAGGCTTGTATACAAAATAAAAAATAAAACCTTAGATCTTGTTCCTGTGTACTCTCCTGAAGAGGATAGAACTGTTAGCAGAATTAGCACTGGCCACACTTCAGAATCACCAGACTTCCTGTTTCAGAGTTAGAATGGCGAGAGATTTGCTGTTTTGCATACTGTCCTGTTGATAAGAATTTTAGTAGCAGTAAAAAGCCTATGGTTATGTGTTGGTTTCTGGGGCAGGAAGGGGAAGGATTATATGCTCCTGCTGAAAATCTTTCACTCTTTTTCCCATCAGACCTGAATCTGATGAATGATGTAAATTTAGGTAAAGAAAAATTATTTCCTAGTATTACTGGAGGTGTTTATTGAGTAAATATTTGATTTTCTGTATTATTTTATTAAATTCTCTTGATTTGTTTTGGACAAAGTATAAAAGTCTTCATTTGTCAGCTGTAAATACATGGGGTGTGATAAGTGCCAGGGTATGTACTAAATACTGATGAAGAGAAAGATGAATCTTTCTATGGGTGTAATCTTCTTATAAGCCAGTACTTTAGCCAGAGAAGCTTTAAGTGATCATTGGTCATTTTTATCATGAAAATGTTAATGTGCAAAGCACTTTACAAGATGTTATTGGGTAATTAACCAAATAGAAATCTAGAGATCACCATCCTCAAGGAATTTTTATTTCCCAAATCAAATACAAAGGCAGCAACTTGAGAACCATTACCAACCTGTACCAAAGAACACATAATTGTAAAAAAAGGAAAGAAGTTCTTTACAATATTCTTAATATCCTATAAAAGTCTGATGTTTAAGATGCTTACGTCTGACAACATATAATCAGATAATCATATTTTATAGATGATAAAATAAATCTAGAAAGGTTACATCAGTTGACTGCGGTCCTGCAGTTTGCTAGCTGGTTCTGCTAGAACTAGTTACCAGGACTTTTTTTCCGTGCAAGATCCACTCATGCATCACTGGCTTCGGCTTTCTGAAAGGAGTGGCTTATTGACCTTTGCAATCTTTCACAGATGTGCTGATAAAGTGTATGTATTTGTTAGACACAAAGCATGAGAGGTGAAAATAAAATCACCTGCTACCAGACACTCTGCTTCTATGCAAGTTGCAACGTAGCCTCTGGGTTTTGTTGGTCACTTACATTCAGCCATTTTATTTTTCCGTAGCCTGTGTACATGATTCAATTCCATGACGCTTTCTGATTGTCAAGTAATGACAAGAAAGGGAGACACATTTGTTAGGCTGTATGACACACACCCACATGATAGAAATGGTAGTGATACTTGTCTCCTCTTCTGTCTTGGTCCATGTTAAGAAAGGATCATCCTCCAGGTGTTTTTCATGGGATGAGCATGATGGACCAAGGATCTAATATCATAACCCCTTAAGTCATGACCTGATTGCACCAGGACCTCCACATTTTATTGCTGGATGAGAGGTACACAGAACCCCCCTCATTCAGATAGGAGTCGAAATCTCATACTTCAGTCCCACTCCTTTCCATCAGACCACCTCCTTCCAAAAGACAACTGAAGAAGAGGAGAGTCATGATAATCCCAGTGGTTCTCTTTATTTCCAAAACCCAGAAAAATGCAAATGTGTAAGAGAGATTTCTAATGACTGTTGCCTCTATTTCTCTAGGGAGACTAGTTATCACCTTTGAAAATTGAGACTTAACTTTGGCTAAATTATAATGACAAGAGTAACTTTTGTTCTTCTTTGCAGGCTGACATTTAACTTTTTCCCAGCATAAGCTACAAAATTATCAAAGAGAAACCAAATATTTCTTTTTCATGCCTGAAAGCAAGAAGGCAAGAGGGAACTACCACAGTTACAGATGCCATGGTGTTCTGAATTGAGTACCCCTAGTATCTGTAAGGTTATAACAGTTATTAAGACATTTAATCATCTGTACCTTTTTATGTTTTTGCTGTGATGCAGAATCTTTTCCCCATTTTCATTGTGTTCATTACCTTAATGGTAAATTTATATAGCAATGTCAAATAAACTTCCTTGCTAAATTTTACTTGTCTCTACCAAGTTCACACACATACTATGGAAAGAAAAGAGTAGGTTGAATATGTCTTCTTTAAATAAACTTTAAGTAAACTTTATAGCAACTTTAGATTCATAACAACATTTTTCAGAAAGCAGAGTTCTTATATACTTCCTATATCCACAAATATATAGCCCACTCCTACTCTCAATATCCTCAGCAGTACATTTGTTACAATTGATGAACCTACAGCGGCACATCATTATCATCCAAAGTCCATGGTTTATCTTAGGGTTCCCTCTTGATGTTGTACCTGTGGGTTTTGGCAATATGATATATAATGACTTACATTATGGAATATTATCATTCAAACTAATTATGGTATTATTCAAAATAATTCCACTATCTCCAAAGCCCTCTGTGTGTTGCCTATTTGTTGCCAGCCTTTGGTAATGATTAATTCTTCTATTATCTTTTAGTTTCTTTTCTTCTCAAGCACCATACAATTGGAAATCATATACAGCTATTTCAGACGAGCTTCTTTCATTCAGCTGTATCACTTAAGTTTCCTTCATGTCTCTTTGGGATTTGATAGCTCATTTCTTATTGCTGAATATTGTTCCTATGTCTGGGTATGCCACAGTCCTTTTGTCCATTGCCTGCTGAAGGGCATCTTGGATGCTTCCAAGTCTTGACAAGTATGACTACAATTGATTTAAACATACATGTGTATGTTTTTGTGTGAACATAAGTTTGAACTCCTTTGAGTAATACCAAAAAAGTATGATTGCTGGATCAAATGGTAGAAGTATGTTTACTTTTATAAGAAATTGCCAAACTGTTGTCCAAAGTGGCCATACCACTGTGTATTTCTATCAGCAATGAAGTAGAGTTCCTGGTGCTCCTCACCCTTGTCAATGTTCTGGAATTTGGTCATTTTAATAACTTGCAGTAGTATCTCGTTAGTGTTTAACTGCTATTTCCCTAATCACACACATGCTTTATTTTTTTTATTAGAAGTATATATAGATACAGTGAGGGGGAAACATTATCAAAACAGTAGCAATCAATGTATATAAACTTTGTTATCCAGGGGTAATGCCAAAGCATAGATAAACCACCTTGGGTTTCACCTGTTGCAGTTTCCCCCAGAAGAACTCATGCGTTAAATGGGTAGCTCGTGGAGGAATGACATCGGCTTCTGGGATGGTTCCCCCATCTTCCCAATCCCCAGACTCCTATG